>JAODLM010000029.1:0-124174 GCA_036937905.1 Salvia rosmarinus
CGATGACATGGTACTTTCTCTGCTGTGTTTAGTCGCCTTAGCGGTCCGTGGTTCCTTCTGAATACATCGCACCGAAAGCTATCACAAAGAAACTATGATACCCTGGGCAAACCTGTACTACATCTAGATCCATGAGGTGAAACCAACCATATTCTCCTGAAGTTCTCCGCCGCCACATATTCGGGCCCATGGTAGAGTCCGGCACGCATCGCCGCTTGCACTCCGCCAGATACGGCTCCACCTCCCAAGCGTAAACACATAGCCCGAGGTCGACTTTTTCATCACGGTCACCGAAACCGAAGTCTCAGATAACCCAAAGGCATTGGACTATCCGCATGGTAAACTAGCTTATAATCTCGAGTCCTTTGTGTACTCTGAGTATACGCCATCGCAATTAATGAGCTTTGTCCAGTGGTTAGACGACATCTAGCTACTACGCCACCGTGATAGAGCATATCGGGCCTCGTAGTATAGCATTGTGACATGAGACTTCCTACTTAAGCGTAGCGAATTTGTCCTATTTCTATCTCATTTCAGAATATAGGAGACTGCTTTAGAGATAGCGAACGCCATGTCCGAAAGGTAGCAACTTTCTTGGCGGTCCAGATACTAAAACGAGTAATCACAAGATCAATGTAAGACGCCCGAGATAAGCTCAATATTTTCTCTCATGTATCCCTAAACCTCGATCCCAAGAATGCATCTCCTAAGTCTTCATTTGAAACCGATCGATAGCCAACTCTTTATCCCCGATATCAACACCGCTAGTTGCCAACTAGTACGGATGTCATCTACATAAAGTGCAAGAAATACCACATCACTGCTGACATCTAACTGATACACACAACTCTCGCTAGGCAACTGGTAATCCATAGGACTTACCACCTCGCCAAATAAGTTCCATGATCGAGGTTCGCTAAGTCCATAAATGGACTTTAGCTTCCATACTAGATGCTCTTTCACCTTTACCACATAACCTGTGTTGTCGCATATAGATGTCTCACTTTCCTCAAGGTAACCGCGGAAAGCTGTTTTAACATCCATTTGCCAAACCTCTAGGTTCTGGCTGCTATGGCTAGAAGAATTCGATGGACTTGAGCATTGCTACAGCAAAAGGTCTCATCAAATCGATGCCCCTCAACTGAGTGTACCCTTCGCCACAAGCCCGGGCTTTAAAAGCCAAACCTCCATCGGAATCTCTCTCTCCTCAGATATCCACTTACTACCTATGGCTTCCTCGCCATCCGTAGAGGTGTCTTTCATACATCCATAGCCATATGGACTCCATTTCTAAGTCCATAAGCGCCATGATCTTGCATCAATATCTTCAGACGCCTCCTGATGTCCAATGGTCGATTATTGCATGTTCTGGCATTGACTAACCAAGATTCACCCACGAACATAAATCGCCGGGTCGACGAACAACCTCCCACCACGTATGAGGTTCTACAGCACAATGGCAACCCAAAGCAGTATACTTGTGGTTCTCTAACTGCATAACTTGCAGTGTATACCACTCAGACGGTCCGTATCCAAGTGAGTTTCTAACCACTCAATTTCAAGTATCCGGTGTCGATCCTCCCACTGACTCGACATCTCGCACCTTCGCCCTAATCGTGGTGGAATACGATCATCTTCTAATTCTTGAAGAATGATTTCAACTTTGGACTTATGGGATTTTCATATAACTTCAAGAATCGGGCATTAGTGCACAACGCACCTTCCCGATCCTTAGACTATAGAATAAACCACCTTTCGGGCCCTCAGATAGCCACAAACAAATTTCAGCCGATCTAGCCTCCAACTTGTCGCCTTTCTTGTTCAAAGATACGTGCCGGATCGCCCCATATCCTTATGTGGTTTAAATCCGGCTCACCCAAACCACAACTCGGTAGCGGGTCTTTCGACCGACTCGACGGTACTAGATTTAGCAAGATGTCACCGCCTCTAAGGCATACCCCCGAACTAAAATAGCAATGTAGCATAACTCATCATAGATCTAACCATTTCCAAAAGAGTCCTATTTCTTCTCGCCCGACACACCATTGTCATTGTGATGCGTCTTGGTGAAGTTACACCGACGTAATCCCACACTTCACTAGAGCAGTCCATAAACTCATCGATGTACTCCGCCACCGCGATCGTAACGCAAGGACTTGATACTTTTACCTAGCTTGCCCACTTCCGCCTTAAACTCTTCGAATTTCAAAGCATTCGCACTTATGCAAGTGTATGCACGTATCCGCACTCGAGTAATCACAATGAAAGTGAAAAATACTGCATTCTCCACGAGCTTCAGGACATCGTCCACACAGTCGAATGGACTAACTCCAACATTTCTCTGCGGTTCTATAACCCTTCACTTGAAGTGGTCCTGGTCGACATCTTACCTTATATACTGTGATTCGCAGACCGGAACCGAGTAACCGTGAGATTACCCAACGCCCATTCTTAGCCGCCTTGGATCCTATTTAGATCGACGTGACCTAATCTAAGATGCCGAGAAAAGTAGAGTCATCCATGAAGAAAACTTTCTTTAGGGTTTGATGAAGATGCAATATAGTTAGGTATTATAATTGCGTAAATAGTATAAAGTTTAATTATATAAAGTGCCAACACGTATAACTCGCCATTTCTCATGATAGAAACACCACTATCAAAAAATAATGTAATATCCATGAGTAAATACTCAAACAGAAACAGGTCTCCACGAAAATCCGCACATATAAAACGCCTCTTCAAAACTAAAATCTGTTGTTCCAAACATAAAGAAACATCTCCAATCGCAATAGCTTCACTTTCGCCCCATGGAGATCGTTATCTTGCCATCAAATGTTCTCCTTGTCCTAGAACCCCGCAAGGTGTAACAAAATATGATCACATATCAGATTCTACTACCCAAGAATGGGTAGAACAAGTCGCTAAACATGTTTCGCATTAAAGCAAACGCACTGAGCCTCGAGCATAGGCACTTGGCCTTCCAACGCCTGCCTTGCCGCACTTCAAGCACTTGCCTTCCTCGCTTCTTCTGCCTCCGCAACCATGTTCTTGCCTCATTATCCCACTATTTCCTCGCCTTTACCACCTTGCACCCCTTTTCTATTTCCATTTTGCAACGAAATTTTGGGGTCCCTTGATCGCTAGCAAAGATGTGCTCCTTTTCCCATAACCCCTTCCGCAGAACGAGACATTAAGCAACCCGACTAAGTGTAAACCTTGCCTGCTTCATGATCGCATTCACGCCGAAGTTCTCAAAAGACTTAAGCAGGTATTGATACGATCGACCTCAAGCCACACAATACCTCCCAACCGATCAAGACTATCCCGAGATGAGGGACGCCATGCTGAGACATGTTCATGGACCTAACTTCCTTCTTCCATTTTACACGCCAAGATTTCTCTCACAAGCGAAGCGGATCGTCTCGATCCGATCGCCCAAACTTACCTCAGACTCAACTAAATATCATATTTGGCTCACCATCGATCGATGTCGTACTGCAAGCCTTTGACATGAGTCACTATATAAAGATTTAGCCTATTGTTTGACTTATTCAAAGTCTCGACTCGCACTTCGATTAGTCGATGTCAGGAAAGGCGTCGGGTTTAGGAGTAGTGAGAACAAACATGTGTTCTTGATCGATAAGAACATATTCCATGTTTCGTTTCCACTCGATAAAATTTGGACGGATACGGATTTTGTGCGAGCATATTGATGTCGGCGTAAGAGATATATACGAAGCGATAATGTAAAACACATAAGCATACGATCGCAAATAATTCGTAAAATAATATTGTAACCTTTTGATAAAACAATATTAATTGAAACCTCCAATCGCCCAAGGAATTCCACATGCAGCCACAGCGTGTGGGCAGTTCATGAACCCACCCCGGACTAAAATATACCTTTTAGTCATTTAATTTCAATCCATGTCAACTTATCCTAAAATGAAATTATGATTGGACCTTACTAGACCACTCACTATCGCAAAGGGACTTGCTGGAAGTTGTACTGAGGTGATGTCTAGCAATGACCACAATTTTAATGGAAGATGAATTCTTAGAATTGGCATACCCTCGACCATACCGCCTCAATTGAAATCTTTTGTTATCTCATTTTATATCTATCTCTGAGAACTTATCAAAATCGCACATGCAAGACCACAGCGTGTGGGCGTTTACACATGAAACTCCCACTTCTCAATAGATTTAAAATGTTTTATTTAGAAATCTCATCTAACAAAACTTATGATAAGCATTGTGCAAGCAAGCACAGCTGTGGCGTTTACTCAGGTCGTCTCGCTTTGTTTAGAGATCAAAGTGGAGGTCTTGACATTTTAATTTGAAAAATTAATTTGTCGGGTTGCTTGCTTAGTCTTTTTATTCAAGGTTTGTCCATGCAGATCACGTAATCCTAGCATGCTTTTCTATAGAACTCAACATGTAAAACATGCTCGCGAATTCTAAATATGCTTGATAAGCGCGATAAACCTAGCATGCTTACTATCTTGCGTCCAATTCGTAAAACACTTAAAGGTTTGTCGGCGTAATATAAATCATACATAGATGCTCTGCATAATTTAAACATCCACGACATGCATATGAGCGATAAAAATAAAATAAACGTTAGCAGCGCCCATCGATGAAACCGCACATTTAAATCTAATCTATTACATAGATTTACAAAGTGCAATAAACTTGGCAACGGCCGCGGTGCGAGCGGACGGATTCAACAATGGGCCTCGCGTGCGGCGCACGGACGCGGAAGTCGAACGGGTGTCTGGACGTGGGTCAGCGCGGGCAAAGAGCTTGCTCGGGCCAGCCAGGGACAGCCCATAGCCGCTATACCGCGCAGCTGGCGCTCCGCCCAAGCGTCTGCTAACGCGACCGCGACCCGTCGGCGCCGTGCCAGCGCCAGCGCCCGACGCCGTCGAGAGCACGCCGCCCCAACCGCGACGCGCCTGCGGGCGTCTCGTGAGCGCCGCCGCCCCTAGCTCGCCGCGGTCCGCGCCTCGCGGGTAATCCTCCAGCGACCCGGCCGCTAAGCGCGGATCTTCGCGAGTACCGCGTCGCAGCCCTCGCGACGCCTAGCGAAAACCTCGCGCTAGAAACCACCGAAGACATCGAGAACCTGTTTTCCGTCGTTTAGTTCTTCGTTCGCTTCGCTCTTCTTTACAGATAAGATTTACATAATAAAATCTAATCTAACCACGGATTTTTCGTGGTGTAAAAACAAAACCAACAACAACAACAACGAGCCACGATGAGAGCGATCCACAATTAAATACGCCGCGTAATAATCAGCGTGAATTAATCCCAGAGCAAGATTACGATCCCGGGCTACGATACCAAGTGTAGGGAAAACATATGTTAACCTCGCCCAGAGGATCCATCTTGGGTGTTTAATTCACCATACATTGATTATAAACCTAGCATCGTCTATATAATTAAATCGCAACACGTTGGGGTTTTCACGTGTTTACCTTTGGATGCGAAGAGGTCGGCGGACGAGATGAGCGGATCGAGCGGATCGGACGGATCGGACTGGTGCTTTGACTACGAGCTGTATCCCTGCCCAATCTCCACTGATCGCTCCTTTTCACACGTAAAAAGTGTATATGGGGTATGCGAAGTATCGTATCCGGGGATTGTATCACAAAACATAGAAGCTAACTCAGCGACAATTCATCATTATTCAAGCACGAATTTGGGTGATAGGTTTGGGGCTTAATTTAATCCAAAGCAAGGTAACCAGGTAAATATAAAGCGATAAAATCACGAAAGATAACTATAAAGAAAGACTAACCACAGGATGCACCAATCCTATCCTAGCGATGTTTATCACGCTTATTGTTAACGTTTTAATCAGACAAGGCGGAAGATCACATATATAACCAACAACTTCGATTATAATTGCGGCGGTTGATTACTAATTTTCCCTATCACGATTCGTCTACAGGAAAATAAGCAACTCGAAAGGATCACTAGAATATCTTCCCTACGAATGTCCTATCTCGATTCGACTCGAGGCTTATTCAGTATCATGCATTCGATACGATTGACAATTAATACTGATTACGTAATTAGCGACAACTAGATATGCATCAAGATTGATCGAAATTAACACTATAAATAAGCACAATCGAATCATGAATCGATGCACGGAAGGTAAATAACAATAGCGAGGAATCCTGACATATAGGATCGAATCATGCAAACCCTAGGATTAGAAACGGAAAACTAGCCGACATAATAAGCGGAATAAAATACGATTTAACCATAAGCGAAGTAAATATAAACCCGTGATGAAGCGTTGGATGAACAATGGTTGGTCTTGAATCCCAACGTCGCGGAAAGCTGAAAGCGGTGGAATTCTTCGACGGACGGCGTTCGAATCGATAACAATCGTGAGAACAATTGCGAGAATGATGGAAAACTAATACTAGAATTAATCTAAATCAAAGCTAGAACGAAAATAAATGGAAAACTATGAAAAGCGAAGAAAAAGCGTGCAAAATAGGTCTTGGAGTGCGGGGCGCGGTGAAGCCATTTATAGATAGGGCTGAAAACCTATTTGGGTCGCGCCTCGCTCGCGGCGCTGCTCGACGCGCGCAGCGGTCGCGAGGTTTTGGGCGTTACTAGGCGATTTCGGCGCGCTGCGGTCGCGAGCTCGCGTCGGCTCTGTAGCGACTTCCTTGTTCGCCTCCGATTCTCCGCGTCCGAACTCAATCATGCGATCCGTTTGCCATGGACTCCTATCGAGATGCTCTTTAACATTGTAAACTTTTCACATCCATATTTTCATATCCATTTAATCATCTTTGGTTACATCTTTGCGCTTATGCGTCGATTATCACCGGAAAACTGCACACAGAGAAACCCCAGGCGTATCTTCTAGAAAAGATAAAACATTAAGAATCGATACATAAGCAGCAATTAAGCGAGCTAAACTCATCTTCAAATATCAACTATAAGCTGTAAAATGCGCGTTTATCAACCCCCAAACTTAAGCATTGTTTGTCCTCGAACAAAAGCGAAAGAAAGACACAACGAAGATCACGAGCGTAGCAAAGATGATAACCATTCTGAGCCTCCGAAACATATCAGCTCAAAAACATTGGTGCACATGATGGCGTTAGTCCACTCAGCACAAACAATAATTCTGACAAAAACTCTTTAATTGACCCTACAAAGGCGTAGTGCGTAAAATATATGGATACCTCGAACTCATAAAGAAATTAAGGCGTGTATACACTCACGATCATTGATACAACAGTCTTACCATAGGCTTGCCATTTCTCTAACATCTCCACGCGTCGAATGTGTTAAATAAGGATCAAATAGGTCTTTTGATAGGTTATAATGTAGGCACATTGGTTGGTAAGATAATATATGGCTAAGTGACTCAAGAATATTTCAACACCATCGTTTATACATTTCAGCACATATGGACTTTGTCCATTTTATCTTCTCTCCCAAGTGCTAAATCGATGTTTAATGCCACGGAAGGTACCTATACTTTGATTAAAGACCCTTTATGCTCAACACTCATAGTGAACTTAACATTTTTCTTTTTGGTTCTTTTCTAGAGCTTATAGGGTTTAATTTTCTGAACAAGGTACTATTCTTCACCACAGATGTATTTTTCTAAAAACTTTTCGTCATAACTTCATCAAAATTTCAACCCTTTTGATTCCATATCCATCCTCACTCCTTCATCGGTTAATCGAAAGAAAAAGTCTAATAAAGGCTCAGAAGGCGACAAATGGTATATATCATCGGGTTAGTGTTTGGGTGAATATGTGGTTAACAAAGATGGCCTTTATCCTTTCCAAATTCAAACACATATTGCCGTCACGAAAAAGCGGCAAGTTCTAGAAGATAATCACATTCGATATACCACCAGATGTAACGACAAGATATGTATACGGTGAAGCTCAAGTCTCAGGATAAGCAAATGGTGAAAACAACAGCTTAAGCCATTCGCCATTCAATGCGTCATTTTCTAACATATCATGCACTATCATTAAATTTCACAAAAATTTCTATCGTCATTGGCCGTGGATTAACACACTTACTACTTCGTTGATCGGCGAGAACGAAAGAAAAGCAGAAACAAGGCAAGCAACACAAACGAAAACAAAAACAAAACACAAAAACAAAACAAGAAACCGTTGGGTTACCTCCCAACAAGTGCTTAATTGCGTCTTTAGCTGACCATTACTAACCTTTCATCCGGTGTTTTGGTGGCAACATAAATCCTTCCCAATTTGTGGATCCTCCTATACTTAGCATTCACGGATGACACCATCGACTATGGAAGTGGCCACTAAACTTGGATGATTCACTCGGGTTCCATGCGAGTCCACTTCTTCTTTCGCGTTCTTGTCGGCGGTCGATTTCCCTCTAAGTATCGCGGCGTGTGTAGCGATGGTCGTGATCAAATAGCGATCTACGGAGGAATATGCAGCGAATAACGGCTATTGGAGGTTCTTGCGGTCGACCTCGCCGCGGTCGGGTCGCTAGGCGTGTCGTTGAGTGGCCTTCGTCGCCAGCGGTTGGGCTGGCGGCGACCGACGCTACGTCTTCGGCACTCTGATTGCTCATGGCGAGCTCGTGCGTCGATGACTTCGGTCATAGTTCCTTTGCAGCCCTTTCGCCTCGTCTCGCTCGGGATGATTACGGATGCATGCGCCTAGTGTACGATTCTCCATTACTTTCATGTGTTCGCTCATAGCCATCCACGAGACTCTAAGCGTGTAATTTTTCGGCCGATGCGCTTATAAATGAATCTACAGACTGCCATTTGTTGTATCGACTTCTTCCACACTCGGTTTCTTCTCTCTTGAATCATTACATTACGAGCTAAAACCTCACAGATGTTCTTTGAAAAGTAATGGGGTTGGCATCTGACGATTATGATGATCTACGTTATGCGGGTTATACGTCGGATTCCATCCTCCTTGGAGCTGGTGGGAGGTGGATACATGTGATTTAACGGCCGGCCTCTTGAGCGAGGACAAGGAGTCCATGTTCGTCATTTGTCGTTCATCTCGGTATATTGGCGAGGCTGCAGTTCTTGCTCGGGGCACTCCCGATAGTTTGGAAGCTTGCCATAACATGTACCCTTCTCCGTCTATTCTCCTTTGAGAGCTTCGATCTCGGGATCTAAAAATATTTCATGAGGTCACGAGATCTTGTAAACATACTACACGAGAAAAGAGAATTAATTCGCTCTTGAAAAATAAATAATAATAATAATATAACTGAATTAATAAATCCAAATCGTCAAATTATTCCTATGCAATCTTAACAATCCCGACGAGCGCCAAAATTGATCGCTCCTTTTCACACGTAAAAGTGTAAGTAGGGTAGGCAGTATCGTATCCATGGGGATTGATCACTGAAAACATGAAGCTAACTCAGCGACAATTCATCATTATTGCAACGAATTTGGGTGATAGGTTTAGGGGCTTGAATTTAATCCAAAGCAAATGTAACCAAGCGAAATATAAATAAAGATAAAATCACGAAGATAACTATAAAGAAAATAACACAGGGATGCGCCAATCCTATCCACAACGATGTTTATCACCTTATTATTAACCGTTTTAATCGAACAAGCGGAAGATCACATATATAACCAACAACTTGATTATAATTGCGGCTTGATTACTAATTTTCCTATCACGCACGTCTACAGGAAAATAAGCAACCAAAGGATCACTAAGAATATCTTCCACGAATGTCCTATCTGCATCGACTGAGTTATTCGTATCATGCATTCGATAACGATTGACAATTAATACAATTACGTAATTAACCACAACTAGATATGCATCAAGATTGATCGAAATTAACACATATAAATAAACACAATCGAATCATGAATCGATGCGGAAGGTAAATACAATAGCGAGGAATCACAACATATAGGATCGAATCATGCAAACCCTAGGATTAGAGCGGAAAAACTAGCCACATAATAAGCGGAATAAAATACGATTTAACCATAAAAGCGGAAATTAAATATATAAAACCCGTGATGAGCGTTGGATGAACAATGGTTGGTCTTGAATCCAACGTCGGCGGAAGCTGGAAAACGGTGGAATTCTTGACAACGTTCGAATCGATAACAATCGTAGAACAATTGCGAGAATGATGGAAAACTAATACTAGAATTAATCTAAATCAAAGCTAGAGCGAAAATAAATGGAAAACTATGAAAAGCGAAGAAAAAGCGTGCAAAATAGGTCTTGGAGGCGTTGGCGGGGGGGAAGTCCATTTATAGATTAGGCTGAAAACCCTAATTTTGGTCACTCGCCTCGCGGCTCGGCGCTCGCGAGCAGCGGTCGCGAGGTTTGGGCGTTCGGGCGATTTCTGCGGCGCGCCTCGGTCGCAGGCTCGCTGTCGGCTCTCGCGACTTCCTTTGTTCCGCTCCGTTCTCAGCGTCCGAACTCCAGTGCGATCCGTTTGCGCTATGGACTCCTATCGAGATGCTCTTTAACATTGTAAACTTTTCACATCCATATTTTCATATCCATTTAATCATCTTTGGTTACATCTTTGCTTGCTCGATTATCGCTTGAAAAGCCTACAAAACACCAAGAAACCCAAGAGCGTTATCTTCTAGAAAAGATAAAACATTAAGAATCGATACATACGCACATTAAGCGAGCTAAACTCATCTTCAAATATCAACTATAAGCGTGTAAAATGCGGCGTTTATCACCAACGTCGAGTGAGGACGATCTATGGAGAATGCTTGAAAATCACCCTTTGCTCTCACTAGAATTTTCGATAATCTCTCACAATATGAGATGGCGAAATTCTTGCTTTCAATATGTGAGCATTTTTTTTAACCTAGACATTATCTCGTACCTTATATTTATAATGCCTTACCTTAATCCATATGGAATATTACCATAATCCTATATGGAATATTACCATAATCCATATGGAATATTACCATACTCTTGGGATTATTTCCATACTCTAGGATTATTTCCATACTCTCAAGATTATTACCATAATCTTATATGGAAAGGATCTTGCATATACCATAAATATAATTATATCCTGTGGATAAAGAGAATAAAATGCTTGCGAGAGCATGAGCCGATTTTCCTGGCACGGGTCGACGGATGGGCCACCCAGGGATCAAAAATGGAATAAAGATGGGCCTCAAATAAATTAATTATCTTATGTTCGAAGAACATAAATTAATTTATAAACATTCGATCATGCCACTGAGAAAGAATGTTGACTTACCCTTTATTACGAAGTTGAGTCATATCTTCATTTAATCCCCCGTATTTAAGATATCGAGCTCCATTAATCATTTATAGCAATCATCGCTTAAAGCGATTAATAACTTTATTTCCTTAAGTAGTACCACTCACCTTATTATTGTACCGAGCTAACTCGACTGCGGGTTTAGTACAATAAACCTTTTGAGCTCATAAGGGGCGTCATCATCCTTAACTGGATCGTGACTCGTCTGTATAACTAAGCGTGACATACAAACGCCACCACCCAAGATGCGGAGAATCTTGGGTTAGAATATAACCTCACCAGTAACAAGTGAAGTGATGCGCAACTCATACTCACCTAATACCTTATCGGGGTTTAGATCGTCGTAAGTCACGAGATATTGGTTCTTCACGCATCAGAAAGAAGAACTCATCTCTGTGATCCTTCATACGCGTAGAGCGTGCCAGCATAGACAAGCAACTAAGTCGAGTCACTTCTTATCTATCTGAGCTAAAGCCGAAAGACTCGTCCTTAAGTCGCTCCTGTGAAACTTTTATATCTCATTAAGTTCGACCAATCATACAGACTTACGTGATCTTCACTATCGTATGATCTAACTATATATGAGATAAGGGACGATATAGCAATCAAGTATTCATTTCGGATAGGAGATTGTAATAGTGGTAACAGAAACATTGTATACAAGCTCAACCAAAGCTGCAGATATCAAATCCAACACTGGTCTCGCTGAGCTCATAACTCATCGTCTCAACATCGATCCGACTACTTGTTGGGAAAAACTAGTTTCTGAGGATCTATCTTGGATGTTTAATTCACCATACATTGATTATATACCTAGCATGCACCTATATAATTAATTGCAACACGTTGGGGTTTTCTGCTTTACCTTTGAATCTGTCGGGAATGGATCGAGACTGTGCTTTGACCTTCGGATCTGTCGTTAACCAATCTCACCGAGTGAGGGCGATCTATGGAGAATGCTTGAAAATCACCTTGCTCTCTATGATATTTTGAAATTCTCACGCTTCTATGTGTTGAGCGAAAATTTGATGATAAAGAATCATTAGCAAGATTTAAGCTCTTACCTCATATTTATAATGCATTACCATAATCCTATATGGAAATTACCATAATCCCATATGGAAATTTCCATAATCCATATGAAATACCATAATCATATGGAAGGATTATTACCATAATTTATATGGAAAGGATCTATGCATATCCCGTAAATATAATAATATCATTTTGGGATAAAGAGATAAAATCTTTCCATAGAGAGCAATAGTCACGATTTTTCCTTCAAGCTACGGCCGGATGGGCCGACCGAGGATCAATGCAGAGGAATAAAGATGGGCCTCAAATAAATTAATTATCTTATGTTTAGCCGAACATAAATTAATTTATAAACATTTATTCATGCCACTAGAGAATAAATCTTGACTTACTTTATTACGAAGTTGAGTCGGCTTGCACTAGACATTCGAATCCCGTATTTAAGATATCGAGCGTCCATTAATTATTTAGAGCATTACATTGCTTAAAATAATTAATATCTTTAATTCCTAGTAGTACCACCAACCTTATTATTGTACTTGAGCTAACTCAACTGCGGGGTTTAGTACAATAAACATTTTGAACTCATAAGGGGCGTCATCATCTAAGCGGATACTGTGTTTCGTCTGATAACTAGCATGACATACAAACCGCCACGCGAGATCACGGAGAATATTGGGTTAGAACATATAACCCTACCTTTAAACAAGTCAAAGTGATGTCGAACTTCATACTCACCTAATACCTTATCGAGGTTTAGATCATCGAAGTCACCGAGATCTGGGTTCTTCCTACGTACGAGATAGAAGAACTCGTCTCCGTGATCCTATACGTCGAGCGACGAACGGCATAGACAAGCAACCAAGTCAGTCACTTTATCTATAGCAGACTCTATGCCGACAACTCGTCCTCAAGTGTCTCGTTCGTGAAACTTTATATCTCATTAAGCTTGACCAATCATACGAACACGCGATCTTCTACACATCTGTAGATCTAACTTATATATGAGATAAGGGGACACGGTTATATGCAGATCAAGTATTCAATTCGAGATAGGAGATTGTAATATTGGTAACGGAAACATGATAAAGCTCAACCAAGCTCGCTTCGTTATACAAATCCACACTACTAAACCGGTTCGGTGAGAAGAGAAGTTTTGCAGCCTTGACCGGTCATAAGAGCGAGGTAACCACGAACTCCAGATCTCACTTATACTAAAAGCAAACTTTTAGTATACAATGTGTCTCTCTACTAGCTATTACAAACAAACCATCACTTTCTTCTCCACTTATACAAAAGTTTCCTTTCTAAGTGGGTGCCGTCTAGCTGTGATTCAGAGTCTCTAACGTCCCGACGAGACTTATTGCGGCGGGTTTTAGCGGTGCCATCTAGCGCAATTTCAAGTCCTCTAACGTGCCCAACGTAGACTTATTTGGAAGGCTTTCGTGAATGGATCCACTAGGTTATTCGTCGTATCAATCTTGGCAATCGCACGTTCTCGTAACGTTTTCCGTATGACATGGTACTTTTCTCTATGTGTTTGGCTTGTGGATCCATGGTTCCTCGAGTCATTGCCATACCAGAGTTATCCGATAAACCATGATACTCTTGGGCAAACCGGTACCACGTCTAGATCCATGAGGTAGTTCTTGAACCATAGCCTCCTAGAAGCCCAAAGCGGCTACATATTCGGCTTCCATGGTAGAGTCCCATGCATGCCATTGCTTTGCACTGCCATGGATACGGTTCCACCTCCCAAGGTAAACACATAGTCGAGGTAGACTTTTTTCTTATCACGGTCGACTTGAAAATCCGTGCAGTATAACCAGGCATTAGACTATCGCATGGTAAACTAGCTCTATAATCTCGAGTCCTTTTCGGTGCCAGTATATGCTTTCTTGCATTCAATGAACTTGTCGATGTTAGGCGATATCTACTACTCATGCCTGCAAGCGAGATGCGAGCCTCGTACATAAGCATTGCATACTGAGACTTCCTACCGAGCGGAAGCGTGGGGAACTTGTCTCTTTCTCTCTCATTTGATCAGGTGTGCCTCTTAAAGTAAAGCATGTTCGAAGATAGCAATCCTTTCTAGGCGGTGCGATACTCAAATGAGTAATCACGTATCAATGTAGGCGCGCGAGATAAGCTCACATTTTCTTCTGCGATCTCGGTAAACCGCGATCCCAGAATGACGCTACATCTCTAAGTCTTTCATTTGAAAGCGATCGGATAACCAACTCTTTACGTCGATATGCTTCACGTTGTTGCCAACTAGAAGAATGTCGTCTACATAAAGTCGAAAATACCACATGCCGTTGACATCTAACCGATACCACAACTCCTAGGCAAGCGGGTAAATCAATAGGACTTTACCACCTCGTCAAGCGTAAGTTCCATGATCGAGGCCGCTTAAGTCCATAAATGGACTTCTTAAGCTTCAAACTAGATGCTCTTCACCCTTTACCACATAACCTTCGGTTCGCATATAGTTGTTTTACCTTCCTCAGGTAACACGTTTAAGCGGTTTAACATCCATTGCCAAACCTCTAGGTTCAGTGGCTGCTATGGACGGAAGAATTCGATGGACTTGAGCATTGCTGCGTGAAAAGGTCTCATCGAATCGATGCCCTCAATACGAGTGTACCCTCGCCTGACACAGGCTTTAAAAAGCGAAACCTCTCCATCGGAATCTCTTCTTTATATCAACTTATCGCCTGGCTTCCTGCCATCGGTAGAGGTATCTTTTCATATCATCCATAGCCGTTATGGACTCCATTTCTAAGTCCTAGCGGTGTGCCATGATCTTACATCAATGTATGTATCAGTCCTTGTATGTCCATGGGTCGATTATTGCCATTCGTTTCACGGGACTAAATCGAAGATTCCCACGAACATAAATCGCTTGGGTTGACGAACAACCCTCCCACTACGAGGTTCTCGACTATGCACGTGATGCGGAAACTGTGGATTCTCATCTTACACAACTTCTGGGTAGGTACCAACATGCGGTCGGTATCTCGCGTGGAACTCGACCACTCGATTTCTTGAAGTATCGGTGTCGATCCCTCCCACTAGACTCGACATCTCGTACCTTTGGCCCAAGTCGGTGGAGAATCGATCATCTTCTAATTCTTGAAGAATGATTTCAACTTTGGACTTATGATTCTTCATATAATCCTCTCTAGAATCGGGCATTAGTGCTAATAATGACCTTCGATCCTTGGGACTATAGAATAAACCACGCTTCGTCCTCTAGGATATCAAAAGCGCTGCGTCGGATCAAGCCTCCAACTTGTCGGCCTTCTTGTTCAAACGTCCGTGTCTGCCTGCATATCTTATGTATTAAATCGGGCTTGCGCCAAATCACAACTCGAAGGGGTCTTTTCGACCGACTGATGGTACTAGATTTAGCAAGTATGCGCCGCTTCAAAGGCATGCCCCGTAACTAAATAGCAATGTTGCATAACTCATCATTGATCTAACCATTTCCAAAAGAGTCCTATTTCTTCGCCTCCGACACACCATTTTGCTATGGTGTGCCCGTGAAGTCTACTGGAGGTAATCCCATACTTCACTAGATAGTCCATGAACTCACATCGAGGTATTCGCCACCGCGATCGCATTACGCTGACTTGACACTCTTACCAAGCTTCGCCTCCACTTCCGCCTTAAACTCTTTGAATTTCTCAAAGCATTCAGACTTGCGGTGCAAGCGTGTATACGATCCGCATTCTCGAGTAATCGTCAATGAAAGTGACAAAATACTGCATTCTCCACGAGCTTGTGGACATCGGTCCACACAGTGTCGAATGGACTAACTCTAACATTTCTTTGGCTCTATAACCCTTCGCTTTGAAGGGTCCGGTCGACATCTTACCTTCTATATGTGATTCGCGGACTGAATGGAGTAAGCGTGAGATTACCCAACGCCCATTCTTAGCCGCCTGGATCCTATTTAGATCTGATGTGACCTAATCTAAGATGCCGAGAGAAATGTGGTGTCATCTTCTGAAGAAAACTTTCTTTCTAGGGTTTGGAGAAGATTTAACATAGTTATAAGTATTATGTTTTTTAAATAGTATAAAGCTTAATTATATAAAGTGCCAACACAGATAACTTCGTCATTTCATGATAGAAACACCACTATCAAAATAATGTAATATCCATGAGTAAATAGTTTCAAACGTAAACAAGGTTCCCCAAAATCCGCACATATAAAACGCCTTTAAAACTAAAGCAGCTTCTCTCAAAACATAAAGTAACATCTCCGATCGCAACGGCCTCGACTTTCGCCAAGATTGCCCATAGAGATCGTTATCTCACCATTACTCTCCCTTGTCGCAGGAACCCCGCAAGGTGTAACAACATGATCAGTCAGACCGTGTGTCTACTACCCAAGAATGGGTAGAACAAGTTGCTAAACATGTTTCACATTAAAGCAAACGCACACTCTGAGCCTCGAGCAGGGCACTTAGCCTTCCAATGCCCGCCCACCGCACTCAAGCACTTGCCCTTCTCCTCCTGGCTTCTTCAAGCCTCCGTGGCAGCCATGTTCTTGCTCCCATTACTCCCACTATTTCCTTGCCTCTACCACCTTTGGTGCCCTTTTCTTTTCCATTTTGCAACGGAAAATTGGGGCCCTTAGATGTGCTAGCAAAGAGCATGTGCTCATTTGCCCATAACTCCTTCCCATAGCCACGAGATCATTGAGCAACCCGACTAAGTGTATACTCGGCCTTGCTCATGATCCATTCACGCCAAAAGTTCTCAAAAGACTTGGGCGGGTATTGAGGATGATATCGACCTTCGCCTTCACAATACCTCCTCCCAACCGATCAAGACTATCCATGAGATGAGTCATGTGGGAGACATGTTCATGGACCGAACTTTCTTCTTTCATCTTACACGCCAAGATTTCTCTCATTGTGTGGAAGCGGATCGTCCGATCCGATCGTCCAAACTTACCTCGAGACTCGACCAAATATCGATCAAGGCCAACCATCGATCGATGTTGCAATTGCAAGCCTTTGGACATAGTAGTCATCATATAGCATTTAGCCATATTGTTTGACTTATTCCAAAGTCCGCCGACTCTCACGCCTTCATTAGTCGACGCGCAAGAAGGGCATCGGGTTTAGGAGTAGGAGAACAAACATGTGTTCTTCAAATGATAAGAACATATTCCATGTTTCGCTTCCACATCGCCCATGAATCCCACATGCCACGCGTGTGATCGTTTACACGAACCCCCCACTGCACTAAAATATACCTTTAGTCGCTTAATTTCAATCCATGTCAACTTATCCTTATGACAAATGAAATTAACAATTGGACCTTACTGAACCACATCACTATCATAAGAAGGGACTTCGTGGGAAGTTGTACTGAAGTATGTCTAAGCAATGACCACATTTTTAACAAAGAAAATGAATTCTTAGAATTAGCATACTCACTAGACCATACCGCCCAATTCAAATTCTTTTCTTATCTCATTTTATATCTATCTCTAGAGAACTTATGAAAATCGCACATGCAAGCCACGCGTGTGGATCGCCACTCGCTTAAACTCCCACTTCTCAATAGATTTAAAATGTTTTATTTAGAAACCTCATCTAACAAACTTATGATAAATGAAGCAAGCAAGCCACGCGTGTGATCGCCACTCACATGCATGATCACTTGTTTAGAGATCAAAAGTGGAGGTCTTGACATTTTAATTTAAAAATTAATTTGTCGGTTTTTTGCTTAGTCTTTTGTTTAAAAGGTTTGTCCATGCAGATCACGTAATCCAAGCATGCTTTTCTATAGAACTCAACATGTAAAACATGCTCACGTAATTCTAAAATATGCTTGAAAACGTGATAAACCTAGCATGCTTACTATGCGCACTCCAATTACGTAAAACAGCTAAAGGTTTGTCAACGTAATTTAAACATACATAGCATGCTACTCCATAATTTAAAATCCAATACATGCAATGAACGATAAAAATAAAATAAAAACGCTCATCGTGGGCTCACTCGTGGAATCTGCACTTTCCCGCCAATCTATTACATAGAATTGCAAAGCACGATCTTTATAATCTTCGAACGGGCCTCGCGCACGGGCACGGACCGGACTCGCCAAAACAGATTCGGGCTGAAAACGGATCCGCTCACGGCCACGCGGGGCGGCCATCGAGCGCCCTGCACGCTGCGTGCCGCCGCCGCGCGCCGCGGCGACCCGCTTTCCCTCGCCTCGATCCGCCGCTCGTCTTCGCTTTACTTTTACAAATAAGATTTACGTAAAATAAATCTAATCTAACCAATGGATTTTCTCGTGGTGAAAAACAAAATCGCACAAAATAAAACGCGAGCCGCGATGAACGATGATTCAACAATTAATATATTGCGACGTAATAATCAAACGTGAATTAATCCAACAGAGCCAAGATCACGATCCCGTGCCTCGATACCAATTGTTGGGAAAACTAGGTTTAGCCTCGCCCAGGATCTATCTTGGATGTTTAATTCACAATACATTGATTATATACCTAGTATGCACCTATATAATTAATTGCAACACGCTGGGGTTTTCTCGTGTTTACCTCAATCTGCCGAGGTGAATGGATCGAGGCTCTGCTTTGACCTTCCGGATCGTATCCGGTTAACCAATCTCCAACGCCGAGTGAGGACGATCTATGGAGAATGCTTCGGAAAATCACCATTTGCTCTCTATGATATTTTCGAAATTCTCACACACTTCTATGTGTTGGACGAAAATTTGATGATGATAAAGAATCATTAGCAAAGATTTAAGCTCTTACCTCATATTTATAATGCATTACCATAATCCTATATGGAAATTACCATAATCCCATATGGAAATTTCCATAATCCCATATGGAAATTACCATAATCCTATATGGAAAGGATTATTACCATAATTCTATATGGAAAGGATCTATGCATATCCCATAAATATAATAATATCATTTTGGGATAAAGAGAATAAAATCTTTCCATGTAGAGCAATAATCACGATTTTCCTTCCAAGCTACGGGCCTGGACGGGCCAAATTTGGATCAAATGCAAGGAATAAAGACGGGCCTCAAATAAATTAATTATCTTATGTTCACCCGAACATAAATTAATTTATAAACATTTATTCATGCCACTAGAGAATAAATGCCGACTTACCCTTTATTACCAAGTCGAGTCGGGCTTGCACTTAGACATTACGAATCCCCGTATTTAAGATATCGAACGTCCATTAATTATTTAGAGCATTCGACTACTTAAAATAATTAATATCTTTAATTCCTTAAGTAGTTCCACTCAACCTTATTATTGTACTTGAGCTAACTCAACCTCGGGGTTTAGTACAATAAACATTTTGAGCTCCTTATGGGACGCCATCATCCTAAACGGATACGGTGACTGATCACGATAACTAGCATGACATACAAGCACTACCACCACCCAAGATGCGGAGAATATGGGTTAGAACATATAACCTCACCCTTAACAAGTCAAAGTGATGGTCGACAACTCATACTCTCCTAATACCTTATCGAGGTTTAGATCATCGTAAGTCACGAGATCTAGGTTCTTCACTACGGTACGATAGAAGAACTCATCTCATCTGTGATCCTTCAATACGCCGAGACGCATCAAAGATAGACAAGCAACCAAGTCAAGTCACTTCTTATCTATATCAAGAGCCTATACCGACAACTCGTCCTCAAGTTGTCTCGGTGTGAAACTTTTTATATCTCATTGCTTAACCAATCATACGCACTTACGTGATCTTCTACACAATCGTAAGATCTAACTTATATATGAGATAAGGGGACACGGTTATATGCAATCAAGTATTCAATTCAGATAGAGATTGTAATAGTGGCAACAGAAACATTGTATACAAGCTCAACCAAACCGCTTTCAAGATACAACCAACACTACTAAACCGTTCGTGTAAGAAGAGAAGTTTTGCCGCTGGCATGCAGCCAGTCATAAGAGACGAGGTAACCCAACCCAAGATGCTAAAACTTTACGAGGTTAAATACCCAACCCGGATGGCTAATCCGTTGTAGTTCGAAGCCGGGGAGGGATGGGCGATGTGTCGACTATACCGACCTCAATAAACACCGCCTAAAGCGATCGGTACCCCTCCCGACATTGACAAGAAGGTGGAGGCATTGGTGGGCATGAGATTTTCAGTTTCTGGATTTATACAAGTGGATACCACCAAGTCCCGATGAGCCCGGAGGATGCCCCAAAACAGCGTTCATCACCGACTTTGTGTCGCCACTCTAGGAAGATGCCTTCGGTCCGAAAACGCCTGGAGCTACCTACCAAAGGATGGTGGACGCGATCTTCAAAGATCACATAGGGAAATTGTTGAGGTCTATGTCGATTTATATAGTAGTCAAAAGCAAAAAGTCGAGAACTGGCCGACGACCCGAAACTATTCGTCACCCTCAGTCGGCTAACCTCAAGCTTAATCCCCTGTAAGGCACATTCGTGGTGAAGACGGGTAAATTTCGATGCTGGGTTTCTCAAGAAGGCCCGAAGCCAATCCTACCAAGGTGAAGACAAGGTTCGACATGCGTGTCCCAAGAACCATCCGTGAAATACACAAACTCACTTTGGATGCCTAGCCGCCTCGCAGATTCCTATCTCGGCCGCCGGTAGTAGACCTTCCTTCTTCAAGATCCCGAGAAGAGCTCCGATTTCACTTGGCATGAAGAACATCAGGTCGCCTTCACGCGTGAAGGAATATCTTGCCGACCGCCGACTTTATCGCCCCCAAAGCAAGGTGAAACTCTATTGTTGTATCTCGCCGCCCGGACGAAGGCAATCGCAAGATTGATGCGAGATGAGACGGGACGGCAACTCCCATCTACTTCATCACCGGCTCTCAAAGGACCTGAGACGAGGTACACCAACCTCGAGAAGGTAGCTCGCCCTCGTGAACGCAAGCGACGCCCGGCCCCTTTTTGAGCTCATTCCGTCTGTGTACTAACGGACTTACCTTTAAGATGTCTTATCAAACCGGAGTCATCCGACGATAGCTAAGTGGCATCTGAGCTCGTGAGCACGACATCTCGTACTGTGCCAGCCATAAAGGGCAAGCCCTCGCCGATTTCTGGTGGAGATCAACCACCGAGGTCGTCTCTACCGCTGAGGTCACTCCCGCCTCACGGCGGGAACCCGTCCTTGCATCGCCTGTTGGTTGTTGGCAAATGTATGTGGATCGGCTTCATGCAAGTCGGGCAATGAGCGAGCATCCTCCTCCTCGGCCAGAGCAAGCGAGAAGTGACGTACGCCTCCTGCTTACCTTCCCGACCACCAATAACGAAGAGAGTAAGACTCGATCTCGTGACTCCGCCTTGCAAAGGAATTGAAAGTGGACAAAATCCGAAATTTGGAGATTCCTGTGTCGTAGTAAACTGTGTCTTAGGCACATACGAGGCGAGGAGGATCGAATGAAGCAATACCTTGAGAAGGCAAAAAGAGATGCTTCATTCAGTACTTCAAGATTCATCAAATCCCACGAGGAAAACAATGAAATGACATCCTTAGTAAATTGGCTTCGTCATCGGCAAACCCACCAGTGGAGGAAGTTCATTCCAGAAGCATTGAGGCGTCCCACGTCGGCGTTATCGCAGAGGCTGAGCCAAATTGGATGACGCCCCTGAAAGCATACCTCGAAGTTGGCACACTTCCTCGGGATCGATCTTGAGGCCAAAAAGATGATGGTGAAATCCCAGAAGTATCTCATATATGAGGGCTCTCTCTAGGAAGTCTTACCTTCAACCCTCCCGAGGTGCTGGCCGTAAGAAGCCGACTACGTGCTTAATGAGATTCACAGAGGATCTGCGGAAGCCACATCGGGTCACGGCTCTTTCAAAGAAGACGCTGAGGTCGGGATATTATCGCCCACCCTTATTCAAGATTCGGCCGAGCTCGTCAAAAGTGTCCAAGTGCCTTCACTCCACGGTCAAAAGCTACCCTGCACCGATCCGGCAGGCTGCGAGCCCATGGCCTTTCATGCAATGGGGATCGACATCGTTGGTCCGTCGATCGAGCACCGTGTCGCTTCGATATTTAGTCATAGCCATAGACTACTTCACAAACGGGTCAAGCCGAGCCACTTTCAACCTCACGAGCAAAAGGATTCTGCACCTTCGTGGAAGAATATAGTCCGCCGCTCGCATACCGCACATTCTCGTCTCGGATAACGGCACCCGGTTCATCGATAAAAATTTCAAGGAGGTGCGAAGAGCTCCCAGACGATCAACGCTTCACCTCGGCCGCACACCGCAAGCGAATGGTCGACCGAGGTGACGAACCATCACGATTATACAAGGATTAAAGAAGAGGCTAGACCGAGCTAAAGGTGATTGGTGAAAACCTCCCCAAGTCCCTCGGTCCCACTGTAAGCCACACCTCGGACTTCAAGACGAGAAACGCCTTCAGCTTGGTCTATGGAACTAAGGCGTCATACCGCCTAAAATCGGCGCACCAAGCCCACGACTCTTCACTTTGACCGGATGGGAACGAAGACGACTGCTGGGCCAACCTTGATGCTCTCAAGAGAAGCGAACTTCGCCTTCATAAGCGAAGCTAAGTACAAAGGCCAGTCGCGCGGTATTACAACAAAAGGGTCAAAGCCTCCGTGATCGCAAGTAGGCGACATTCCCTACGAAATAATGAAGCCGAGAGCCGAACGCCTTAACAAATTGATCCGACATGGGAAGGCCCATACCGCTCACGAGGACCTCGGCAGGGGCCTACAAGCTATCTCACTTATCCGTGCGCTTATCCCCTAACACAGCATATTTCTCATTTAAGGAGGTACTTTACATAGTTTCGATCTCGGATCGACCTCGTGTTAGTCTCCTTACTTGCTTTGCCAAGTGCGACGTTATATACTTGTTGAATAAAATATTTATTTTCCTAATGAGTATTTCATTTCACTCATTTCATTCATATGCGAACATCTATTCGATATACCGATTTAACCTTCACGAGGGACGCCTCACGAAGATGAAAACCCACTAAGTAGGGTACTCACTAAGCGCCGCACTGTGAGATTACTCATTGAATTCAACGCCTCGGTCAAGAACGACATGCACTACTCATTAATTTGAGTCTACATGCACGCATCTGATTACTCATTAAGTTGAAAAATCTACATGTAAAGGACATCCAGATCGGATCTCATCAAATTATGCCCTTTATTTGGGAAAATATACATCAGATACAAGATAAATACATTTACGACCAAAACGAAGTCCTAAGCTATGTTTATACCTCTCAAGAGGAAAACGTACACTTCAAACGAGTCTAAATACATTTATATCTACATACAAAGTTCTACGCTATATATAAACTCATTCGGGCTTAGGGCTCAGCCTCACGGACTCACCGGTCGAGGTAGTTCGAACAAAACTCGTGTCGCGATGAATACCGGAATGAACTCGGTGCCTTCCACCCAATCAATGAGGACGGCACCACTCGGCACCGCCCGGTGCAGTCGACCTTAAACGAGCGGGTTCCGGCCGGGGACGCGATCCTGCACCCGAGGCCACACCTCGACCCCACGAGCCCGACCACGCCTCGCCCCGAACCGTCACCCTTCCACGCCGACTGCCGCCTCGCCGCGCCTCGCCTCCGACCTGCCGAAAGTCTTTGTCCTCTAAGCGCGCCCCTTCGGGTGGACCCATTAGACAGAGCACCGGGCGTGATCAGCGTAACCGCCTCTTCGTGTTCTTCAATTATCGACGGCACGCTACTGACTTCGCGGGGCCCCGGGGCATGCGTCGCTTCTGAATCGATCTCGTACATCCGCATGTATTTCGTGATAGAGTCGGCGGTCTTTAAACTTCTTGCTATTTGGCCCTCCTCATCCCTCAAAGACCATGCCCTCCGCCAACAAGCTCGAACTCGATCGTCGGCTCAGATATGGTAGTTCCACCAGTCCGTGGATTACCTTCATACTCTGCATGCTCTTCCGAGATCCGAGCGACTCCTCGCTGTCACCGAGCCGCCTCGCATCGCATCGATCGTCCTTGGATCACATCACAGATAAATCAGCCCCGGACTTCGAATTGTGTAATCCTTAAATTTAACGCCTCATTCTCGATCGAGAGGCGGACCACTTCATGATCGACCTCATGCAACATTCGGTTCGGTGTCGCCGACGATGCCGATCGACATCCTTGGCTAGAACCCGAGTCACTCGCAGACCGACCTCCAAGACGTCACCTCTTCATCCTTCTCGGCAAGAGCACCTCGGACTTATTTCACTTTGTTAGTAACTCATGATCGAGTCCAAGTATTGAGATGTGGAATGCTAGAAATAAACAAGACAAAAGGCATTTTAAGAAGACGTGTCTATTATTCAAAATAGAAGTTTGACAACATGGTCCTATCGACCCCGACAAATCGCCCTATTACATTAGGTCCACCGACTCGTGCTCATTCTGGACTCACCGACCTCATTGCACCACTGCCGCCGCCCTCCAAGTGGTTGCCGATCTCCTGGCGGACGCCCGAGCTCGGTCCCGCCTCCTCGGTTTCGGCTCACCTCGGCAAGGAATGCTCAAGCTCCACGCCTTCATCTTCCTCAGATCGAGTTCTGACCTCCGCCGTCGTGAGCGAGGCGAAGATGCCAAGGCATCCACCACGGGGAAGGAGGTCGCCCGGCGATTATGCGGAATAATTCATGCATACCTCCCGAGGCGACCTCAACCCAACCGTGCCGGGCCATGTCAAAATCAGGTCTCTCGCCGCCAATTTCTCCGGTGGGCGAGATATCACTGCGGGCCTCATTACGCCTGCCAGTCGGAGATGAAGGAGGAAAACTCTCCGACTCGATAAGCTGTTGGCGAAGGCCCTCAAGATAGGTCATCGCCTCGCAAAGGCACTTGTCTGCTGCCGCCTTCTTCTCCGCCTCGGCAGCCTCTCTCGAGCGCCTCCACTCGGCACGGGCCACTCGTAAGGCCGGTCCTTCTTCTTAGGGCGCTCTCGCCGACCGCCTTTGCTGGCGTTCGCCTTTGCAAGTTCGGGGTCCGCCGGGCGTCTAAGCGGATTCAAGAAGCCTCGAGCTTCGGAAGCGATTTTCTCTCCACGGCCTCGTATTACGAGGCGCTCTCAGCAACAAAACCGGCCATGTGGTGCATCTCACCTGCCACCGAGGTCGCATCCTGAATATAAAACAATTAGCAATGCGTAACGACAAAATTACAAAGGAGAAGAGTAGCGACTTATACCTTTGGGAAGGATAAAGGAGTGCTGGAAGCCGGCACCTCGGGCAAGGACTGGCCATGAACCTCGATCTCCAGCGTTGGGCTCGAGGTCGCCCGAGGGCCGATCAAGAGTCCTCGGCGCCCACCACCACCACGGGCCGCTTGGTGGACTCGCGCCTCGCCTTCTTCCTCGCCGGCTCCTTCGCCGGATGGTGCATGCTGCGTCGAGCCCGCTATATCGACTTCTCCGCTAGGGTCAATCTTCACTACATACTAAATAAGAATTTCGTTAGAACAACGAAATCGATCGGGAAGGATAAAGATAAGAAGGTTGCTCACCTAAATCGGACTCGACGATCGGGCGCTCGACCTATAAACACTCGACTCAAAGATTGTTCAAGTCATCCCGGTGATAATTAATCGATAGGATCTCACCCATATCGCTTAACATCTTCTCCATGGGGCCGTGGGATTGATTTTCACGTCCTTCATCGCACCGAGGCCCCACTCATACCTCGGATACCCCTCACCAGAGAAAGAAATATCTATTTCGCCAATGGGATACCTTCGAGGGGACGCTATCTTAAACTTCAAAGCGAGGTGACGGATAATAAACCCTCCTATAGACTTGATGCTAAAAACGCATCAAGACTTCAAAAGAAAACTCCTACTATGCCATAACAGGCCAACCTAGCCCAACTACCGACCTAATAGAATTCGGAGGTCGGTTGGCATATGGGATCGAAAATACTCTTGAACTAAGGAAAATAGGGCAAAAGGAAACCTAAGCCCAGCTATTAAACTATCTACAAAATGGTAATAAACCCCTCCGAGGGGCCATCGCCTATCATTGGGTTTGCTGCACCACCATGCATCCTCCGGAATGTGGTATTTCTCGCAATCTCCAAAAGCTCCTCCGTCGTTAAAGTTGACCTCGCCGACCAATCCCGAGGCCATCCCATACCGATGACACCGGCAAAACCCTAGAACTAAGTCCTATAGATTTACCTAGGCGGTTGTGGCATATATAATCATTCACATCGAAATCTGGGTGGTCAGAACCCGAAACCGAACCAGAATTATCAAAGCGAGAAGAGGAATGAGAAGATGAAGAGTACATACTTACTTTTTCTTTAGCGAGATATCCGACTTCTTCAACAAAGTTTGAAAGAGAATTGGAATTTCTCATGTATGCTCTCCGGAATAAAGCGTCGAAGAAGAAAATGAACAATGCCTCATTTGGACCTATTTATAAGGCAAATGGCGCCTAAAATCTGCCGTTTCGCTTATCACACGTGCCTATCTACGATTGGATGTGTGATCGACGACGCGCCGTCAAGCGCCCAACTACCGCTGGCGCGTATGACGTACTCTATGGTAAGGCAGACCGTCGACCGATCACGTAATGATTACATTGAGCTCGGACATCTGACCACGCCCATGTCCTCCTCGCAGACGGCGAAGCCATTCGTGTCGGACCTCGGCGCCCTCCGTAGGCGAGGAGTCATACAGTCGCACCTCGCTTTCCTTCAAGAGCAGCTACCCAAATCGACACCGGTTCCTCGTCAACGAACAACGCCCCTTGCAAGAGATTCTCGCCGAGCCGGACCTCGACGTCCTCCATAAGAGCGAAGCCGCTTGCATCAAACCTCGGTGTAACCTTTACAAAGACCGCTATCCGGTCATAATTCGCTTCCTTTGCAAAGCAAGAGATCGAGAACCTTCAACGAACAACTTCGCCTGCAACATCCCACATCGGCAAAGCACATTCTCCGCTCACCTCGGCAAGGCTATTCCTCGACTTTTCGGGGCTATGATAGGATATGGCCCAACCTCTCAGCCCACTATCGTGCCCAAACGAGTGGGTCGACCTAATGTTGCCCTACCCGCCACGCCCGAATCACGACCTCAAACCCTAATTAAAGACGGAGTCAAGGGCTAAGATAATGGGTAACGGTGGAAATCATGGGCAATTATGGTGAAGATCATGGTCGATTATAGGAGGATCGTGAGCCCGCCAATCAAGGGATTCATTACAAGGTTTACGTTTATGTATAAATAGGAGTTAGATTGAAGGTAAAAGGGTTAGCAAATTCATCGACTACTAGAGCTCTTTGAGATACTCATTGTAATACAATTATAGTGAACATCTTGAGGACCATCACCTCCGTGGACGAGATCTTTCTCTTGATCGAACCACGTTAAAACTCCTGTGTTCTTATCGCTTTCTCTAAATCTTTCATACCAATGTATACAGATTTGCCAGATTATTACCATAATCCTATATGGAAAGGATCTATGCATATCCCATAAATATAATAATATCCTTTTAGGATAAAGAGAATCAAATCATTACCTTGTAGAGAGAGGGGCGATTTCCATGCTTAGCTACGGCCTAGATGGGCCGACTAGGGATCAAATGCAAGGAATAAAGATGGGTCTCAAATAAATTAATTATCTTATGTTCGGCCAGAACATAAATTAATTTATAAACATTTATTCATGTCACTAGAGAATAAATCGACTTACCCTTTATTACCAAGTTGAGTCGGGCTTGCACTTAGACATTCTGAATCCCCGTATTTAAGATATCGAACGTCCATTAATTATTTATAGCATTACATCGCTTAAAATAATTAATATCTTTAATTCCTTAAGTAGTACCACTCAACCTTATTATTGTACTTGAGCTAACTCAACTGCGGGGTTTAGTACAATAAACCTTTGAGCTCCTTAAGGGACGCCATCATCCTTAACTGATACGGTGACTGTCTGAGATAACTAGCATGACATACAAGACCGCCACCACCCAAGATGCGGAGAATATTGGGTTAGAACATATAACCCTCACCCATAACGAGTCAAAGTGATGGTCAAGAACTCATACTCATCTAATACCTTATCGAGATTTAGATCATCGAAGTCACCGAGATCTAGGTTCTTCACTACGGTACGATAGAAGAACTCATCTCACCGTGATCCTTCAATACGTCAAAGATGTACAAGCATAGACAAGCAACTAAGTCAAGTCACTTCTTATCTATATCAGTTTTACACCGACAACTCGTCCTCAAGTTGTCTCGGTGTGAAACTTTTTATATCTCATTAAACTCGACCAATCATACGTACTCGTGATCTTCTACACAATCGTATGATCTAACTTATATGAGATAAGGGACACGGATATATGCAATCAAGTATTCAATTCGAGATAGGAGATTGTAATAGAGGTAACAGAAACATTGTATACAAGCTCAACCAAAGCGCCAAGATACAAATCCAACAAAGATCCTGCTCGAGATCAAATACCCGACACGGATGGCTAATCCGGGCCAGGTCCGAAAGCTGAGGAGGGTGGCGATGTCTGCTGATTATACCGACCTCAACAAACACCGCCTAAAAGATTGCTACCCTCCCGATATTGACAAGAAGGTGGAGGCACCGTGGGCCATGAGATCTTCGCCTGGATCTATACAAAGGTACCACCAAGTCCCGATGAGCAGGAGGATGCTCCAAAGACGGCGTTCATCATCGACTTGGTGTCTTCGATACCGAAAATGCCCTTCACTGAAAAACGCGGAGCTACCTATCAGGATGGTGGATGCCATATTCAAAGATCATATTGGGAAGATCGTCGAGGTCTACGTCGACGACATCGTGGTCAAAAGCCAAAAATGTAAAGTTGCCTCGACGACCTCAAAACGATCCTCCAACTCCTCAGATCGGCAAACCTCAAGCTCTACCCCCAAAAGTGCACATTCATGGTGAAAACGGGGAAATTCCTGGGATGCTGGGTTTCTCAAGAAGGCTTGAAGGCAAATCCCACTAAGGTCAAAATGGTACTCGACATGCAAGTACCAAAAACCATCCGTGAGATCCACAAACTCACCGGATGTCTGGCTGCCCTCAGTAGATTCCTATCTCGGGCTGCCGAGAAGCAACTTCCCTTCTTCAAAATCTTGAGAAGAGCCCCGGACTTTGCTTGGAAGGAAGAACATCATGTCGTCTTCATCCAGCTGAAAACATACCTCGCCGACCTGCCCACACTATCTGCCCCGAAAGAAGGCGAGCTCCTTTCTTTATACCTGGCCGCCTCGCACGAGGCAATCAAGTGCTTGATCTTGGTGCGAGATAAGGTCGGTAAACAACTTCCTATCTACTTCATCAGCCGAGCTCTCAAAGGGCCGGAGACAAGGTACACCACTTGAGAAACTAGCGTTGCACCTGTGAACGCCATGGCGGCGCCTCCGACCTTATTTCCTCGAGGATCGGCTAGAAGCCAAAAGATGATGGTCAAATCCAAAAATACCGATACATGATGGTACTCTATAGGAAATCATATCTTCAACCTCTTCCGAGATGCCTGGGCGGAAGAAGCAGACCACGACTTAAAGAAATTCACGTGGGGTCGTGTGAAGTCACATGGTCGCGAGCGCCTCAAAGAAGACGCCGAGGTCGGGATACCATTGGCCCACCCTCATCCAAGACTCACCGAGCTCGTCAAGAGGTGTCCAAGTGCCGCCACCACAACAAGAAGCTACCCTGCACCGATCTCAAGAGCCTACAAAGTCCGTGGCCTTTCATGCGGTGAATCGACATCGTTGGTCCATTTGACCGGGCACCGTGTCGGCTTCGATACTTAGTCGTAGCTATAGACTACTTCACAAATGGGTCAAGCGGAGCCACTTCGAGCCTCACGAGCGTATGATCCGCACCTTCGTGTGGAAAAACATAGTTTGCCGCTCAGATACCGCATGTTTTGATCTCGACAACAAAGACCAAAGGCGCGTCGACAAAACTTCAAAGAATGGTGTGAAGAGCTCCGGATCAGCAACATTTCACCTCGATCGCACACCCACAAAGCGAATGGTCGCACCGGGTGACGAACCGCACGATCGCACAAGGATTGAAAAGAGGTTAGACCGAGCTAAAGGTGACCGGGTCGAAAATCTCCTCAAGTCCTCGGGTCCCACAGACAACACCCGGACTTCGCATCGGAGAAACCCCTTCGCCTTAGTCTACGGACCGAGGTGTATAACAACCGAGATCGGCGCACCGAGCCCGCTGCATTTTCGCCGACCAGCAAGGCAACGGGGAGGACCTACGGGTCAACCTTGATGCTACGGAGGAGAACGCGAGCTCGCCTTCATAAACGGAAGCACAAGTGCTAGGTCGCACGGTACTACAACAAGAGGGTAAAACTTCCACATTCCAAGTAGGCGATCTCGTCCTACGAAATAATGAAGCCAAGAGAGCCGAGTGTCTTAACAAGCTACATCCGACATGGGAAGGTCCATACCGCGTTCACGAGGACCTCGGCAAAGGGCCTATAAGCTTGCTCACCTATCCGTGCACTTATTCCCTAACCCGCATATCACTCATTTGAGGAGGTATTTTACATAGCTTTGATTTCAGATCGGCCTCTAAAATAGCACTCTTCGTCCTTCTCGAGCAAGGCACCTCGGCCTCTTTAGCTTGGTCAACAAATCATGATCGAGTCCGAGGTATTGAGAAGTGGAGTGCTAAAATAAAGGACAACACACATTTCAAAAGTTGTATTTATTATTATCCACAAAAGTGGGAAACTTTACAAGGCTCGGGATCCTATCGACCCCGCAAGTCAACCTATTACGGAAGGTCCACCGACCTCGTGCTCTTACTGGGCCCATCGGCCTCCTCACGACCTTCTTCTGCTCGCTGATTGATTGCCCCGGAAGGGAGCTGGCCTTCCTCCCGGGCTTCACCGCACCTCGGCGAGAAGCTCCTGAAGCTTAGGATCTTCATCCTCCTTGCACCGAGCAATGGCCTCGGCCGTCGAAGGAAGCGGGGCCGCCAAAGCCTCCAAAGACGGGAAGGACCCGACCGGAGATCACCCGCGCGACGCCTTTATTCATCTCCCGGGAGCGACCTCGACCGCCCATGCTTGACCTTGTCGGTCGGGCATGGCGGCCAACTCCTCCGGTGGTCCGACACCACCCGCGCCTTGAGCACGGCGGCCAGTCAAAATGAAGGCAGAAGCTCTCCGACTCGACGAGCCATTGGCGAAGGCCTCAACATTGGCCCCCGACCGCCAAGATGGCACTTCTCTCTCGGTGAGCTCCTTCTTCGCCCACCACCTCCCAGCACGCCTCCTCGAGCTCCCCGAGCGACCTCCGGCCAAGCTTTCTTCGGGTAGAAGCTTCGGCAAGAACCTTCGCGGCATCGCTTCGCCCTCGCACCGCCACGGCGTCGCGTCTGCCGTAACAAGAAGTTCTCGCCCGGCGCCACACCGAGCGAAGCTCGATGATGTACCCAGCAAAGACGCGTTGCGGATCCCTAATCACCGAGCTCGCTTCGAAAACAACGCAAGTCGAGACGCATCAAGGAGGAGATAAAACAAGTATGGAAGAGATTTATACCTTGGGGAGGGATACAGCCGAGCTGGAGGCCGACACCTCATACGCAATGCGGGCCGGAATATTTTTCTCCGAGGCCGGACTCGACCCCGGCCGAGGCGCCGTCATCAGTTGACTGAGGTCTTCAACCACCACGGGAGGCTTGGCAGGGTCAGCCCGCCTCACTTTCTTCTTCGGAGGTGCATTGCTCGACGATAATGGGGCCTTCTTTCCCGGCTGCAGCTTCACTGCACAACAGAAGAAAATTATTAACACAGCGAGATCGGACATATAAGGAATAAGAAGAAGAGGGTGCCCTCACCCAACTCCGACCCCGACCCTGGGGCCTTTGACCTGTGTATGCTCAGTCCGACCTTATTCAGTCGCCCCTCGGTGAACCCTACGGAGACTTCACCGAGCATGTTGAGCTGGTCCTCTACGTAGCCGAGGGGTTTCACTTCGGATCCTTCATTCTATCCAACCCCCACTCGTAGCTTGGGTGCCCATCAGCCCGCAAAAAGAAGTACTTATTTTGCCACTGCGGCACTTTTGAGGGAGCAGCTATCCTAAATGGCTGCCGAGGCGAAAAATAGTACACACATCCCGTACTCTTGACGCTAAAAAAACGCATCAAAACCTCAAAGGAAAACTCCTCGGCTATGCCGTAACAAGAAAGCCTCATCCTAACTACCGACCTAATGGAGTTTAGGGTAAATTGGCATATGGGAATTTGGAAATATTCCTGAATGTGCAAAAAAATGGGAGCTAAAGGAAATCTAAGAACGGCCTGTGGCATCTACATACTTGTCATAAAACCTCCGGATGAGCCAAAGCTCGGTCACGGGATCCTGGCGAGCACCACTGTGCCTCCGCCAGCAGATAGCAATCCCTCCCTACACTAATTACTTGGAAACGGTCGAGACAATCAAACGCCCCGACCTTATAACCATCCCAAGGTGAGAAATCGACGGAACCCCAGCGCTAATGCCAAGGATTTACCGCAAAATTATGGCACATGTAGTCCCTAATCTCTACCTCGCTATCAGGGGAAGAAGAAGAACGAGCAGAACCAGATATGGAAGAAGAAGTCATACTTACTTTTTAGTGATGGGTTATTGCTTCTTCGATGAATTGGGAATAGATTTCTGAGAACTCAAAATCAGTCTGCTTTCTTTGCTCGAACGATGGGAGAAGAAAGTGAACAGTTTCCTCATTAGGGCCTATTTATAGTACGAATGGGCGCCCAAATTGTCGTTTCAACTTCCCACGTGGCTAATTGCAATTTGATGTAGAGTAGACGTGCGCACGCGTTTCGAGCGTCCACCAACCGTCTGGCGCAAGTGACGTGATCAAAGACGCGCTAACACATCGGTCTAATCGTGCAATCATCATTCTGACTCCGGACCTCGACGTCAGCTTACAAACGACGCCGCCACCCAACGCCGACGCCCCTGGGTTGGACCTCATCACCGACCGGACCCTGAGTCGCCCTTCCAAGCGACGTTGCTATCCGGCGTCCGATGATCCAACTCGACCTCGGCATCATCGAGATGGATATCTCTATCCGGCTCGGACCTCGGTATCATCGGATCGAGATATCGCTAGCCGCCTCGGTCCTCGGATCATCGAGAAGGTATCTCTATCCAGATCGGATCTCGGTATTACTCGGACGAATATTGCTATCCGTGTCGGACTCAACATCCCCTGCGGGACATCTACGTCCCATGACAGACGACTCGATTCGGTCTCGACAAGCGGTGCGCCGGCCGACAAACCGTCTAAACTCGATTCGACCGGATCGTCAAATCTAGCCCTAACGTCAAAAGACAGCGACCTTCGATAACAACCTCAGCCGAGCATCAACCAGCCTCGGTAAAATACGATCTTCACCTCACCTCGGCATAGTTGTTCCTCGACTATTTGGTGGACTATGATGGGATATGGCCCAACCGCCAGCCCACCGGCAGTTTCAAGCGAGCCTGGCCCCGACCGACGATGTGACCACGCGGTTAAGCTTCAAAGCCCACCTCTAAACCCTAATCAAAACGCGGTTAAGCCTAAAGCCCACCTCTAAACCCTAATCAAGACCCTAATCGAGACGAAGTCAGCGAAGATCGTGGTGGGTTATGGCGGAGATCGTGGTCGTTATGGAAGGATCGTGATCCCACCAATCAAGGATCCGATCGAGATCCACAATCATGTATAAATAGAGGTTAGGTCGACGGTAAAGGGTTAGCAACTTATCAACACTAGAGCTTTTAGATACACTCATTGTAATCCGCTTATAGTGAAAGTATTGAGGATCATCACCTCCGTGGACGTAGATCTCATTCTTGATCGAACCACGAAAACCCTCGTGTTCTCTATCGCTTTGCATAAATCTCGTCTACTTACATACGCTAGATTTATCAATACTCATATTAGTTTGTGGAATCAACAGTCAATCTTAAGCCAATCGTTACACATATTATGTTAATCCTTGAAATTAAGGAATGAAATCTTTGCATAATGAAAAAAAATAATTTAAAATAAAATAAAAAATGAGAAAATATTAGTGAAATCCATGATTTGTCATGTTCTATTCTTAAAATTATGTTCAATGATTGAAATACATGATTGAAAATGTGTTCAATCAAAAATGCTATAAAAAGTAATAAAATGAAACCGTTAGATTCATATTATGTTCAATCTTTGAAATTAGACACACTTATTTTCAAGGAGTAGTGTCTATTATTAAGGAATGAAATCTATAATTTTTTACTTACTAATATGTAGGAGGGGTAAATTAGTTATATGATTAAAATATTAATGATTGAATCTATTTAAAAACCTATGTGATCCAATTTATATTTTAAAGTTATTATGTAGATATATAGTATGTAAAAATCATTTTTTTTAAATTTTCAACACCGTCAATATATATTCATCGCACCTTTAGCAAGATCTTCCCATGAATATATTCACAATTTTATTTATACTAGAAAATGTTCACATATGACCGAATCAAAATGTTCACATGTGAATATATTGACAAAATTTCAAATTTTAATGCAAATTTAATATTTTAGACAGATCTATAAAATTTTCAATGTTGTCATTAATCTTGCAATTAGTTTATAGTTTAGCTAATGTAGTAGTAAAAGATATTCGATGCCTTTCGGTTTTGTTTAGCATTTTAGAAAATTCTTCCAAAATCATCAAATTTAGTCATAGTTTGCAATTAAGTAAACATTGTCCAATTTGTGATCTCGTTTAGTTCACACAATAATAAAGATTTGTTTTTCAGTGAAAGCCTCTAGTGATACACGAGATTCATGAAGTGTTTAAACAATAGTTACTCATACAAAAGAAAATTATTACTACTTTCTACGTCTACAAAAAAAAAGCACAAAGAGTCACAACACATTTTCTGAAAAAATGAAAGATTTAATAGCACAAAGAATTTGAAATTTAGTGCTAATTGGTTATTATAAACGATTTCTCGTAATTGTCAATTTTGTCTTGATTCTTGCAATTAGATTTTATTTATAGGTATAACAGCAAAAGGCATTCAGTTCTTTTTTTTTTTTTTCTTATGCATTCTAGTCAAATTTTCCAAAATTGTCAATTTCATAATTTCTAATAAACACCCATTTCAGGATGAAAAATAAGCTTAAGCTCAATTTTCGAATTTAAGGAACTAATTAACCATACATTATATAATTCGGGGTTAACAAAATATCCGAAAATCGAATAACTGAACCGAACCAAATCGAAAAATTAAATTTGATTCGGTCAATTAGTTAATTCGGTTAAAACCAAATTAAAATTCTATAATTCGATTTTCGATCGGTTCAGAATTTTTTTAACCAAAAACCAAATGTCTTACTTTTTAAAATATATGTTGTGCATTGTCACCGTCACGTGATCGTCATTCTCCCTTCAACAGCTCGGCTCAGCTACAGCTAAGCTTTTCAATTTTCTCTTTGTTAAGATTTAAGAATAAAGTTTAGTTAGTTTAATAAAGATAATAAAGTTTAGTTTTTCTTTTACACTATCGCCAATTACTGCGCCGTCATTGTCAGGAGTTATGTGTAGTGTTCTGAATGATTGGAAATTCGATTCCAAAAAAAAATTATTCGAATTTATTTTATGAAGTTCGATATCTAAACAAATCAAATTTGAATATGTTAATATTTAATTAGTTGGTCGCGAGCAAGTTTATTAAGTAATTTAGTAATAAAATATAAAATTATTGATTAACTAAAATTTGTATTTTTATACTATAATTAGTCAATATTATATTAATTCTCTCACTAACTTTATTTATTACTCCTCCGTCCCACTTAAAACGCCCCTTCTTTCTTTGACACTGTTATTTGTAAGAAAAGATAAAATAGTTAAAGTGTTAAAAAGTGGGTAGGGTCCACACTTTTGAAGGCTAATTATTTCCTAAAATGGAATGAGACATTCAGAATTTTAATAACCCAAAAAGGAAAGTATGACATTTTAAATGGGACAGAGGAAACTTTGTGCATTGGGCAACACATGCACACAAAATACACAAACTTAATGATTTTAGTGTTTTACCACGATTTCAAATTCGCGCCAAATTAAACCAAATCATCATCAAAAAACAGAGGCCCATCGACATGTAAAGACGAAGGAATCTCACACTCTCCACCACAAGTCAAATGTTGGCAAGGGAGACAAGGACCCAACATCACATGCGAGGAAGTTATCACGAAAAGAATGAGGTAATAATTCAAGTAATTATAGAGGGCATCAAACCATTATGTAAGAAGGAGAAGAATAAAGCTAAGATTATCGAACATCATCCAAGTTTTCTTCAAAACAAGAGAAATAAACCTCTGTGATAGTAGAGTCTTGAGTTCTTATTTTCTCAAATCTTTTCTTTCTTTTAGTTTTGTATGTGCATAGTGCACTGGTTACCATAGGTAGCTAAACAAGTTAGTCTTCTCCCGTAAGAAGATACAACTATGTATTAAGTACAATATATTTCTCAATAAAAGTTAAGGCTTTAACTATTCTAGTATCTTTCATAGAAATTTTCTTCCATATAATCGACTAAGTATCTTATGCCCCGAGTTGGAAATAGACGATGGTTGTGTTGTATAATCGTCGAAAGAGTTCATCGGTGATTAGTCCATCGGCCAGATCGCGGGTTGGTAGAAATTCGGAGGTAGCTCAAGTCCGTAAAAATCCCACGACCGACAATATTCTAGTAAAAAAGGTACAAAATCAATACTCTATTGATTATTTTTATAATTATACGGATACATGTTGGGCCTTATAAGTATGCATGTTTAATCTCCATTAATAAATATGTTATAATAGTAGCAAAATAAAGCATGGAAAATTATGAATTAAGGGATAATTTGGTCCAAAAGCATGAGATGGATAGATCTTACATATTTTCATGAATTTGGTTAAATTCTAAATGTATATTATGTTCTTGGGTATTTAATGGGATTATCTCATTTTTTTAATGTCATTTCGAAACATTGATGAAATATCGAAGTTTTATAACAAGCTTCGAAAAATATGACAATTTTTGAACCTCACAGGCCAAATATCCAACCACAAAGTATTATTCTCTCCGTCCATGATAAGTATATAACAATTGCTTCATTCGACGTCCACTAAAAGTGTATCATTTTTCTTTTTAGGACATTACTTTTTATTATTCAACTTCACAACCACTTAGTATTTATAATATACTATTCTTATCACTCATAACCTAACACATGATGAGATTATTCTCAAACAATATCTAACAATAATTTTATTTTGTACGCCCATAAGTAATACACTCATCGTAAACGAAGAGAATAACGTTAATCCAATTTAATAAATTTGAAAAATGTGGCAATTTTTACTCCTTGTTCTCCTCTCTATCTCTATATAACTAAACGAGAAAAAAAAAAAATTGTGTGTGTGTGTTTACCAGTGGTAGAGTGGTTAATCTTGCGTAGAAAGGCCCTTGTTCGATTCACGCGACGCAGCCCTTTAAAATTTACGATTAATCGGTAAAAAAAAAAACTAAACGAGAAAATCTCTCAGCAAACGAACTCTCCCTTCAGCAAACATGCTCTAAATTTCTCGCTTCCATCACAAAATCCAATCTTCTTCAACCTATTCAACAATCTCAAATACCAAAAACACCTAACCTCTTGATTTTGCTTCCCACACCCCAATTCCTCCGAATTCCCTGGATCACTTCAAGCATGGAACCCCGAACCAAGAAATCAAGAAAATTCAAGAATCAATCAACAAACCCTACCCTGATCGCCTCAGCAGCCTCCCCGACAGCGTCCTCACCCACGTCTTCTCCTTCCTCGACTTCGAATCCGCCGTCCGCACCTCCGTCCTATCCAAGCGCTACAAAAACCTCTGGACCTACGCCCCCTGCCTCGATTTCCGCCTCCCCGAATTTGACGACTACAAATTCATTCCCTACTACCACCGCCTCCACGCCCTCGACAACGAGGGCTGCGACTGCTACTGAATTGTACGTCAATCACATTCTCCAGCTGAGAGAGAACAGCAATCTCGTCAAGTTCCGCCTCTCGCTGCACAGGCAAGTGAGGCCGGAGTTCGTGCACAATTGCTTGCTATACGCTGTCGAGCACAAGGTGCAGCATTTGAAATTAAGAGGTATTTTCAATCGGAAGCCTCTCGCATTGCCTAGAGTCTTGCTTGATTTGCCTTCATTGATTAGTTTAAGTCTGCATAATGCGACTGTGAATGGCATAGAGCTGCCGAGATCGGTTTCTTTGCCTAATTTGAAGTATTTGAGCCTCAAGAATTACGAATTTACCGACAAGAACTACAGTGTGGGGCTGTTTTCAGGGTGTCCGAGTCTTGAAACGTTTGTCTTGACGAAATGTAGTATTAGGCCGATGAATAAGCTCAAGTGTTTGATGTGAACTGCTTGAATCTCAAGCATTTGGAGATCAGGTGGTGGAGGAGCCCGTGGAGGTGCTTCGATGTGCACGTGATCAATGTGAATGCTCCGAGGCTTGCCATCTTAAAGTTCCGAGGCCCTCTTGTGAGATTGAATTTTGGGGAGGTTCCACCTTGTTTGAAGAGGGCGTGCTTCGAGCTGTCCTTCCCCATGGCTTGTGTGATGCTCGATGGGGATGAGAGGAAGCAGAGGGTTTCGGAGTGTTTGTTGAGTATGCTTCTCAATGTGTGCAGTGATGTGAGAGCCGTTTCTCTGTCGTTGAGGGCGATTGAGGTATTATTTTATGCTGAAATGAATCTTGATGTGATTATCTGTGTTGCCAACATCTTATGCTGCTTCCTTTTGTATTGTTTGTTTTGTGCTTTTGCTTAGGTCGTGTGCAGCATTCGTGATTTACGCAAACAGTTGCCTGTCATGTTTGAGAATTTGAGGATCATAAGGTTCACAGCTGAGAATAAGATTAGGGAGAAGACTTTTCATGTTGAGACCATTAAGGGTTTGCTGGATAAGAATGCTACCGATGTTTTGATCTTTGATGGTTTTAAGGTATTATGCTTTTCTTCAACTTTGTTGTTTGTTCTTTAGCCAGAATTAGCTAAAATTAGATCTCTCAGAAGTTTTCATAGCTTAAATCTCTTTTTTTAGTGTTATGTTACAGGTTTCAAGATAAACCAACTTCTTATAAATATAAGTACATTTTTGCTCGATTTTTTTGAAATTATGTTAATGCAATGTAACTAGTATGATCTTAGCATGCATGTCTATTTTCATGGGGAAAAACTGCAGTCTATCTCGGAGTTTCTGTGTGAGAATGTCGTATGCTGATGTTGGGACGTTTCCTTGGACCTTTTTCTTTGTGTTAGCAATGTGGGACGTTTCCTTTGACCTTTTTCTTTGTGTTAGCAATGATTTTTATGCGTATTTTATATGTAGGTCAAGAAAGTCTCGCCTGATCAGGGTTCAAAGGTCAAATCTAAGAGAAATGCCGAACATATTTCTATCCCAACACATTTCGTGCAATTCATGTTGGACAGCTCGCCTGCTGCAGAGTTTCTGATTCTTGAAATGCCAAATGTACGTCTTCTTTAAGAATTTTGAAGAAAGTGGTTGTTATTTGCTATAACTGACTAATGTAGATAGCTATTCGTATCGTTCAGTTATCAGCAGACGAAGAATGGTCTTGAAGAGAGAGCACGAGACAAGATCTTGGCATCATCTTAGGGTGAAATTTTGCCCGTGCCATGGCCTAATCTGTTTCCATTGTCCCGTTACAGGTCAAAGCAAGCTAGTGACGCGCCTCCTTGTAACTACCTTTCAACTTAGCTTTTAGTATTTTGGGAGCAATTTCTGATTGAACTCGTCGTTGCTGCTTTGTTCCTTAAAGCGTATAGTGTACTACATGTGGATAATCTTTTTGCTCTATATCATATTAGACTTGTCTTGAACGTATTTTAGCAGCTAGAAACATAAGATTTGGAAGCCTCATTTCTTGCCAATGAAAAATAAAACAATGATACAAAGATTATCGTTTTATTTGAATTTCTTACATGCAGCTATGTGACAGTTGTTGTGTTTGATGATTTTGTGGGCAAAATGTTACACAAAATCCCCTATATGTCAAGTCCCTTTAACCATAAGAATGCGTCTCCTCCTCCCGATCCAGCTAGTCGTCCACAGAGGGTCTTGTGAGATGACTCTGTAGCCCGCGTTCGAATACAGTTTTCTTGCCCCGTGATCGTCCTCGTAAGCTCTGAGGACGAGGTAGTCGAAGCCCCATTGAGCGGAGAGTGTTTGGCAAGCATTTAACAACGCCGTGGCCACCTTCTGCCTCCTGCGAAGGATGGTAGCTGGTTTTATTAGTGCAATATTCTGTTTGATGAAGTTGAAGGTTGTTGCAAGAATTGAACCTGAACTTGTTTAGGACCGCGAGTCCCGACACATAAATGTACTCATTTGCCCCTAGGAGATGCTCAAGAACAGAATCTTCCTTAGAACTGTTATATCCACTACTCCTGCGAGCTCTTTCATTGAATCTTGAGCTCATCATCTCTGGGCTCTGCTACCAGACATGCATACCTGTTCAAAGCATCTATCTCGTTTCAAATAGAGATCGTACGTAACATTCCTCGACACCTTTTTGACACATGTTGTTGTAGACGAGCTATCAAGTTTCAATGTTTTAGAAATATTTCGATGTTAAGATGAAGGCTCGTGTGGTATCTGTGAAAATTCCCAGATCCTTACCTGTCTGGAGGCGAGTTCCTCAGCCTGTACATCAGCCCTGCAAGCACTTCAGCCTGCATAAAAATAATTAGTAATGGTTAAAAGAGAGGTATAGGATTCAATCCAACCGTCCCCTTCCCCAAACTAAAAAAGAAATAAAAATATTAACCAAATCAACTCCAATATTCAGTTCTTTGAATATATTTTTATGAGAAAGCAAGCAATTATTTGGTTCTTGGTTAATATTTTCTGTAAAAAATGCAAAATGAAAAATTTAACCTTAAAGAATTTGAATAATGCATCATCAAAGAAGAAGGCCGGCTGATGGAATGCCTGGGCTTGAACGTGTGCTACTTTTTTCATTTCTTCCTCCGTCTCTAGCATTCTTCTGACTTGCCACTTCCCATCTCGAACGAGATAGCCGAATTGTAATCTATCATCCTCGTTTATTCTCGATGTTGAACAAGTGCAGCAATGGACGAGCCCCCGATTCTTGAATCTTCTTCGTCTTTGATTGGTCCAAAAGAGTTCTTGTCCGGACCGTTTGACCACACTGGAGAGATTTTGATGCAAATGAGCCATTATTACACCTTTCTTTATCTCTCTTTCAACTGTCAATGTGTGAACAAGAATGCTAGAACACCCTCTCTCTAACATATGTGTTCTTAGAGAGAGGAGAGTTGGGTCACAATGTCCATTGTGACCATATCATCGTCATTACATCTAATTTGATATCCAAAATTCAACCTTGTTGAATAATGTGAGTCTTCCAAGATTGTGTGTTTGCTCCCATCTCCACATCCTTGCAAATCTTTTTCCTCCACAAAATAATATTTGAGAGATAAGGCTACAATTGTAGGTGGCTGTGCTATTTTCAATACCTCATAAATATTTCACTCATAGAATCCAACAATTCTAATGTGGCGGGACATGGGCCTACGTCACAATACTAAAAGAGGGAAAAGTTGAAATGTACAAGAATTGGATTTGGATTGTGCATCTGAATGCCAGCCCAGATTAAGTTGGGCCTTCCTATCAAAGATGGTTATTAGGAAATGGGAATGAATTGAGCTATTTATTTTATGGGCCACTAGAATCATTCTCAATTGGTGCAATTTTGTTAGTGACACTTGTCAACATGCACAACTGGGAAAATATGAAAGTATCACTTTGACATCTTCTTGTCTCAAATTATTAACTTTTAATCAACGGAGCTAAACTCATGAAGACATCTTCCATTTCATTGTTTGATGTACAAATTTTCATTTATTGTAGTTCTTCTATTTTTTCAATTTAAATTTATAGTGTTTGTGTTTTAGTTTAGTTTTTTAATTAGAATTGATTGTATTCGATTAGGATACATAATTATTAGAGGCATTTAATTTCATTTATTCTATAATTAAGTTATGTAATTATATTTTTAATTTATGGTAACATTTATCAATTAGAATTTACTATACTTAATAATTTTTATTTTTATTAAAATAATATATTTAATAGTAGAAAACAAGTAAACACAAGATCCCAAACAGATCGGAATCCACCTAACTCATGGTTATTATTACAAATGCACTCGAACGTATTTGTAGTACATTTTATAAAATATATAAAGGGTGCCAATTATGGAAGAGCAAAAATTTTAGGGTCAAAATATAATAACATCGAATACAAACCATAATACCATACTCAACACCCTTGTCCCGAAGCTCCTCGAGACTTGACTTTCCTTAAAACAAACAAAAAATCCACTTGTTTCAGGTTTGATCGATCAATCTTCATAAGTATCCCGATCGATCGATCAACATGCTCCATTCGAACCTTATCACTCTGCGGACCTTTAGATTCTCTACCGAGCTTTCCCATTCACACGATATGACATTTGATCTACTCAAAATCACATCTCGCTTATTTCAACCTTTCCCATATTAGGTTCTCAGAGTCGGAATAGGATTGTAGATCAAAAGATAAGCAATCCGATTTGTAAAGCGTAAAATCAACACGAAGATATACGTGGTTCATCAACGTTATGTTGGCTACATCCACGGGCAGAACCGGAGAACAGATTATATTAATCGGAGATGAGAAGTACAGATTACAGATTGGGAGATAAAACTCGTGAAGAACATAAAAGGAATTGAAGAAGAACTCTCAAGAAGCCGCACTGGACTAAAGAATTAGACTTCGTAAACAGTTTTCACGCCTCGCGAGTGCACTGGTCGCGAGTACCGATAGTGAGCATATGTCGCGAGCAAAAATCGAAAACTGCATTGTTCCGCCTCTCAACCTCTCATCGAGAGTGCTGGTCGAGAGGAAAGGTCGCTAGCTATTTCAAGTCACATTTAACAATCTCCACCTTGACTTAATTCTCCTTTCAGACGCATCATTACAATGCCGATAGCCGACTTCTCCTTCGCTTCGATTTGCCCTCATTGGGCAACTAATGATTATGACGCTTAGCAAGTCCAAACAAAGGTCGAAACTTGCTATGAGGAACTCGACTTGGTGAACATATCGGCAGGATTATCGCAAGACTCCACCTTCATCACCGGATTCTCTTTCTTCTCTCGTAAAATGATACCTCACGTCAATATGCTTGGTCCTCTCGTGATGGACCCGATCCTCGCTAAACAGATAGCACTCGAGCTATCACGTAAAAACAAGAGTCTGATCATGATGTAGACCCGGATCACCGACCAACCCTTTTAGCCGATTCCTCCTCGCGCTTCATCAATGCCATATACTCGCTTGATGAGTCGACAAAGTAGCTGCACCGCAAAGTTGCTTTCCAACCAATAGCGTAACCCCAAAAGTGAAAACATAACCGTCATAGACCTCCCGTCCACATCACCAAAGATAATCGAATCGTAATAGCGATCCACAAGACAATGAGCATTACCTCCATAGATGAGACCGACATCGACGTATTCTCTGTGCACGGAAGATCCTCTTCACACCGCCAATGTTCCTTTCCGTGTTGACTCATGAACCTGCCGACAACACTAATAAGATGTGCAAGATCCGGTCTAGTATGGACTATGGCGTACATCAAACTCCCTCTTGCATTATAGTATGGGACTCGAGACATGTACTCCTTTTCGACAGATTTTGGTGCATATTCGGAGGATAAATGAATATTTCTTTTCGCACTGAGTATCAATAGTTTGACGGTAGACATGCCAAATCTAGATAATATCTTCCGAATGTAGCTCTTACGTGACAAGAAAAGCTTCCTCGCTCCCTTTCCTATAGATCTCCATACCCGAATTTTCTTAGTCGCACCCGGATCCTTCATGTCAAATTCAAAGACCGAGTAAGTCCTTCACTTTTGTATATCGATTTGGACTTAGCGACTACGAGCATATCATCCACGTACGTAACCGGATAGATCATAGAACCATCATCGCCTTTGCTATGATAAACACAAGAATCATACTGACTCGTTATAACCTAACTGGAGCATATAGTCACAAACCTCTTGTACCATTGCTGAGGCGCTTTAGTCCATATAAGGACTTCTTCAACTTGCAAACATAGTATTCCTTTCCGGAATATGAAATCCCTCCGCCGAGTCATATAAATATCATCTTCCGTAATTCCATGTAGAAAGGTGTCTTCACGTCCGGTTGCTCAAGTTCCAGATTCGATGTGCCACCATTGCTAGTGCCGATGGAAGTATGTCGACCACCGTGAAAAATCTCATTATAGTCAACCCTCCTTCCGTGTGAACCTCTGCAACTAGGCGAGCCTTGATCGGATACCCTCAAGCAGTGTGGTACCTCTTCTTCTTGAAAATCCATTTGCAAGTGACAATTCTTCTCCCCAGCCGTTTGACCCGGCTCCCAAGTCATATTCTCGCCAATGATTCCATTTCTTCTCCCATTGCAATGAGCCATTTAGCGGACTCACTACCCGAAACAGCTTCTTTATATGTGGATGGCTCGTTTGGAGATGGTTCGTCCTCTTCCACCTCATCAGCGACTTGTAAGGCATAAGTCACCATATCCTCAAACCGATACCTCGAAGGAGGTTTCACGATTCTCCGCCCCTGAATGACTATGCTCGCTTGCCGAGCATCCGGATGGACGCCCGAGCTAGTTTCATCATCCGAATGGGCATCGAACTATCGCTTCGTAGTTGTAGTATGTTGATGATCATCTCCACCTTGGAGTTGTAATTTACTCACATCAGGAGTAACTTGTAGCTCCACCTGTTTATCAACACTACTACTACAATTTTCTACAACAGCAGGCTTGATAGTGGGGTTAAGCATAGAATTTTCATCAATACAACATTTCGACTCAAGATGACTCGACTCTCTAAGATGACCAAATTCTATAACCCTTAACTCCATCCCCGCACCCACAAATATACCCTTCTTAGCACGTGGTTCTAATTTTCCTCATTTACATGATAATACACAATAGAACCAAAAGCTTTTAACACAATATAATCTGCAGTTTGCTAGACCATACCTCATAGGGTGTCTTGCGATCAATGCCGAGATGAGGGCCACGGTTGATCGATAGCACGCCGTGCTTACCTCTGCCTAAAACCTTGCTAAACCGGCACAGAGAGCATGCATCTCGCCTCTCCTCCAAAGATGTCACGATTCATACGCTCGCCACACCATTTTGCTGCGGTGTATCTACGATGGTGTGATGACGAGCAATGCCTCATCCCTGCAGAACTCGTTGAACTCACCAACAATTCCAAACCATTATCGGTTCGAGTCTCTTGATTTTCTTTCCACCGATTCTCTACCAAGGCCTTCCATCGTCAATCGCTGAAAGCTTCACTCTTATGTTTCATCATAATCACCCAAGTCATTCTCGAGTAATCATCAATCATAGATACAAAGTATTTGTTGCCTCAAATAGATTCAACTCGAGACGGACCCCAACAATCCATATGGATGTAATCAAGAATCCCTCGTCCGATGAACACCCTTCTTGGAAATTTGGCGGTGGAGCTTTCCAAAGACGCAATGTTCGCAGTAATTCAAGATTCTCGCACTTGATGCCCAGATAGAAAATCCCGCTTCGACAGAATTTGCATCCCTTTCTCTCCCATATGCCCAAGCCTCATATGCCACAGTCGGGTCATATCCTTAGCCTGAACCTCAGATGATGCAATGAAATGTAACGTCACGACGTAACCTCTCAAGAAATATAAGGTTCCACGCCTGCCGTGAGAACCACCTGAACCTCGATAAATATTCACGACTCCACCTTCGCCTTGAAACCAAAACCCTCGCTATCAAGTAGACTAAGAGATACCAGATTCTTTGTCATCCGTGGAACATGCCGGACGTCGTTCAAGGTGCATAAAACCCCATCATGTGTCCTGATACTGATTGAGCCAATCCCAACAACTTTGCAGACAGACTGTTGGCCATAGTAACATTGCCACCATCTACCTGCTCATAAGTCGAGAAACACTCCCTGCTAGGACAAATATGGTAGGATGCCCCTTAATCTAGAACCACACACCATTGTGGTGTGATAGTTCATTAGCAACCAGAGCAAGATCTTCTTCAGAACTCCCGTCATTCTCAGCCATAGCTACTGCACTACGTGTACCGCACCTTTCTCCTGGTGATGCTTCTTCTTCTTAGGACAATCATTTTTCCAATGTCCTAGTTCTTTACAAGAGTTGCAAATATCATCGATTTAGGACCTCCGAAATTTTATAGTTCGACTTCTTTTATCGCCAAACTTCTTATGCCCTTTACCCGTAATATTCAACTCGGATGCCGATTTTCGTAATAGAACATGAACCAGATGCAGATGTCGACGGTCTTCTACTATGAAGAGTGCATCAACCTCTTCTAAAGATGCATTATCTTTCCCCGTAATAAAGGACTCAACAAAATTCTCATATGAAGCAGCAATGATACCAACAAAATTAAAGCAAAGATCTTCATCATCAACTTTAACATCAATATTTCTCAAGTCTAACAAAATCTTATTCAATGTATCAAGATGATCCCGTAGAGATGTACCTTCTCTGCACACGCAGACGAATGACGCTGCTTCGAAGCAACTTGTTGGTTAGAGACTTTGTCATGTACAAGCTCTCCAACTTCTTCCAGAGACCGATGGTCGTTTCTCGATCGGCAACTTCACGAGCACGCCATCGGACAGACACAAGATGATAGTCGAGTGAGCCTTTTCCTCCGCAAAGATCCCACTCGACATCATCAACTCTCCTCTCGGTTTATCGATAACGAGCCCACAAACTTTGTTGTTTGAGCAACGAACGATTTTTATCCGCCATGACCAAAACTATTTCTCCCGTGAACTTGTCGACTTTTACGTTAAACGCAGATATCTTTTGAATGGAAAACAGAAATCCTAACAACGCGATGACCACCGAAAGCTCGATACCAATTGTAGAGTCGGAATAGGATTGTAGATCAAAAGATAAACAAACCGATTTGTAAAGCGAAATCAACACGAAGATATACGTGGTTCACAAACGTTGTGTTGGCTACATCCACGGCGTAACCGGAGAATGATTATATTAATCGGAGATGAGAAGTACAGATTACAGATTGGGAGATAAAACTCGTGAAGAACATAAATGGAATTGAAGAAGAACTCTCGAAGTTCGACCGACTAAAGAATTAGACTTCAGAACAGTTTTCACGCCTCGCGAGTGCACTGAGTACCGATAGTGAGCATATGTCGCGAGCAAAAATCGAAAACTGCATTGTTCGCCTCTGAACCTCTCGTCACGAGTGCTGGTCGAGAGGAAAGGTCGCTAGCTATTTCAAGTCACATTTAACAGTGTTTAGTGCATCAAAGTTTATAGCCTTTAACACCGGATGGATAGCCTAGCATCACACATTTCAAAGGTTTTAGCTCCAATTTATCTCGCTTAATATGAGCATATGGTTTACATCCAAAAGTCTTCAAATGAGCATAACTGATATCCTTCCACTTCATAACTCATCGGGAGTTTTAAAACTAATTGCGTATGAAGGCGTTTTGTTAATTAAATAAGTAGTTGTCTTGGCGGTTTCACCCCAAAACCTTCTAGCATTCCAGATTCAAATAGCTACATCTAACTCTTTCAAGAATAGTTCTATTCATCCTCTCATAACTCCATGTTGCCGAGGATTTTGTGCATCGTTTTGTGCATTTTAATCCTCTTTTCTTTACAAAATTGTCAAACTTTTGTAAACAAACTCCAATCCATTATCGTTCTAAGCATTTTAATTTAGCCCCTTTTTTTTTTCATTTTCAACAAAGAAGAAACCATTCTTTAAATCTATCAAATGCTTCAGCTTTATCCTTCAAGATATAAATCCATAATTTTCAGAGAAATCATCCATTATGTACATAAAGAATCGCCATTTCCTATAGTTTCTTTTCTTGCAGGGCCCATAGATAAGAATAAACATAATCTAAAGGTGAATAGATGTGATCTTACCCGCATCAAATGGTCGCTTCGCTTTTCCAATTTAAAAGAACACGGATTATTGAGGATCTTTGCTTTAGCAAAACATTGAGACCTTTCTCACAATATGCCCCAATCTCTTGTGCCACAAGATTGATTCATCCTTATTTCGTACTGCATTCACCAATTATTGTTTTGGCAATTAAGTAGTATAAGTTGTTCTTCCTCAACCTTCATGATGATTTTCAATCTTTTGGGATATGTGTCCGTCCTTTTGAGACTTCTACCGTATACCTCGACTCTAGCATACCTAAACATATGAGATTCATTTTCAATTGAGGAATGTATCTTACCTCCTTCAAGATCATTATTGATCTATCATGTAACCTCAACTTTACACTACCAATTCCTTTTATCGTGCGAGACATAGTCATTAGAACCGATCTTAGATCACTATATTCTAACTCACAAAACCAATTTTTATATGGGCACATATGAAAAGAACACCTCGAATCAAGAACCCACTAATCATCCGCGTGAAATTCCATTACATTGAGTGCCTTAGCAACATCACATTGTTCTCACGGTTCATGTAATCTTGCTTCGATTCTTTTGAGCTTGCTTTCTTTTCCAACTATAGCAATCCTTCTTCAAGTTTCTCGCCTCTTGCAATGGTGGCAATTACGAGTCTCATTTTCCTCTCATTCTTTTCCTTCACGCCATGGTTTCTTTCCATCTAAACCGGTTTCTTGAACTTCCATTTTCCAATTTTGCTTCACATTAAGCCTTTCGCCTATCGACTCCACCTTATTCTCGTGAAGCCCTTTGCAATTCCTTTGCTTTGAGTGCATCCGAACTTCTTCAATTGATATATCCGCATCTCTCCCATATAGCATGACATCCTTTAGGTGGTCATATGATTTTAGCAAGGCATTTAACAAGATGATAGCCTAATCTTCGCCTCCAATCTCGACATCCACATTTTCAAGATCATCAATTATTTTGTTGAACTCTTCCAACTCGATCATCCATGGATTTCATCCAACAACTTGAAGGAGTAGAGTTTTTGCTTTATATATAATCTATTTGCCAAAGACTTTCTCATGTAAAGAGATTTAAGTTTAGACCATATTGTCAGCAGCAGACTTCTCCTTAGAGACTCTCTTAAAACCTTGTTTCCAAGACACAAGATAATAGCACCGTATGCCCTTTCCATCATCTCTACTTTCTTGACATCGGTGGAACTAGATGATTCATCATCGCTTTCAACGCCGCAGATAATCCCGCTGCGTAAGGAGAGCCTCATTTTTACGCCAAAGGCCAAGTCAGTCTTGCACGTGAATTTTTCTCGCATTGAACTTCGCAATCGCCATTCTTCTTCGATTAATCCTTCTAGCCAAAAGCTCCGATCAGCTTCCCACGACGGCACCACTTGTAAGGAAATTGACGAACATATATTGATTCGATCACGAAGAATATCAAAATCCAAAGAATAAAACGAGGAAGAAAATAACACACTAAGATTACATGGCTCGATCGTAAGATCTACCTCCATGGAAAAGAAACCGAGATGGTTTATTCAATGTGATATCGAGTGATTTTACAAAGACGAAATGCACTCAAGAAATGAAGAACACAACTCGATCTTCTCTCTCAAACCTTCGCTACCTATCTTCACACTCTCAACGTAAAAATCGAACAAAGCTAGTCTGTTACAACAAACCTTTAACAAACCAACTAACTAATCTCATCCGTAGAGATTCGATGGCGAGATCATAACACGTATTCAAGAGTTTAACAATTGCAACTAAATCCCTCAGAATCGAAGATTTAGCAGCCAAGTCCTCTATTCCAAAATCTGCATGGATTGTATTGTTATACGCAACAACATCATCACTGGTTTTCTTCAATGCTTTTGTTCTAATTTTAATGTTTAGTGGACATTCACTATGTAAGGATTAGGAGGTGATTTTGAGGATGATCTGGATGATGACTCAAGTTCTTGAACGATAAGGTCAGCAAAGCAGTTATCGAGTATCGGCCTATTTCAAGAACTGCGATGCTGGCTTGGACTTCCTTCGCATTATCAATGAACCTACAGCCGCTTCGTTGGCTTATGGGTTCTAGAAGAAAACAACGAGACTATTCTAGTTTTCTGTTTCAGTTCTTGCGGTCGGAGATGCTTTCCACCTCAGGCGACATGCATTTGTACATGGTATGGATAAATTCGTCTAAGATTGAGCTCGCCTTCTTATTAGGCAGGTGTTTTGGCTGGCGATGTGAGCGATATCGTGCTCTTGGACGTGACTCCTCTGTCGCTCCATGACGAATATCATACTGAGAAGCAGGATATCACCTTAATCAACACCAGCACATTGCCTAAGAATGAGGTCAGTACCGCTGTACCACATTTGATCCGGTCCAGCCGGCTTGCGGCTCGGCCTGCATAGTAACTTCACCCGGGTGGGCTCGGTCGGTCCTTTGACAGCTCTAGGTTCAACTAAGTCCTATACTGTGAAAGTACCAATTTAGGTACGCTCTTATAAAATTGGAACCTTTTCAGGTCGACCGGATGGTGAAAGACGCTGGCGAAGAAAGATAAAGAGAGGAGGGAAGCCATCGACACCAAGAATCAAGCGGAATCTATGGTGCATCAGACCGAGAACCAGTTGAAAAAGGTTGGTGACAAATTAAGTCGCAGCTGCAGTGAAAGAGAAGGTGGAATCTAAGCTGACAGAATTAAAAGATTATATTTCTACTGGATCAACTCAAACCATCAAGGATGCCATGGCAGCACTCAACCAAGAAGTGATGCAATTAGGCCAGTCTTTGTACAGTCATCCGGGAGCAGTGGCAGCCGGGGGCGAACCCGCAGCTGGCCAGTCGGAGCGGTCTAGCTCGACTGGTAAATCGTACTGAGAGCGGCTAAGTACGTTATGTTTAGACAATGTGATGATTTTGTGGGATTTTTCAGTGATGTTTTTTTTGTTAGATAGGTTGTTTTTAGCTGAAACAAGTGGGATTGTTGTACATGAGTAAGAGTAGATCTGTGATTGTTGATAGAATTTCATGAAATAATTGCATCTTGTCGCTATCAAGTTTTGTTAACAGAAATCGATAATTATTGTCTACACGTGAAAAATCTTACCATTTTCGTGAAGTTTATAAGTAAAAATGGCAATTCTGGATTTTGTTGATACGAGTGACCTTCTGCAGATTTAGTAGGAGATGTTGCGCAACAGGATCCGACTTGGAGTGAGAGTAGATGCGAGTTTTCTATGTTGATTTATGATTCTCATTACATTAGCATTAAAAAAAGAAATCCATATATAATTAGTTCTTGAATTCAAGGAAAATGGACTTGAAGGACTGCTGTGGAAGAGTCCAAGACATAACTAGTTCTTGAACAAAAGAAAATCAATTGGTATTTGGACTATTAAAGTGGAAACCATAACTAGTTCTTGAACAAAAAATGAGTTGGAATTTGGTTATTTTTGTGGAAGACATTAGTGTATCAATCTAGACATGTAGAGCCAGAAATATAGCAAGAAAGAAGGGACATAAATATATGAAAAAATTCGGCCCAAGAAAGGAGAAAAAATGTTAAAATTCCACTATTCTTATAAATTTTGAGAAAGACTATATAGAAATATTTAACGAGCTTATACGAATCCATAGGATTTTCATTTTAGGGGGAGCTGAAGACCACCCAAACCGTATGCATTAACATATCACGTGTAGTAAACAACAACACAACATAAATATTTATACACCTTCGTTTATTAGCGAAATGAAAGAGAAACCAAACTGCGATAGTAGTATTACAGCCCGAACAAGCGTCTAAAAGCCCGAAAGAACTTACCTTTCTTCTTCACATGAGAACTAAACCGATCATCCCCACATTTCCCACCATCTCCCGCGGACTGGTGATGGATCCTCGAATAGCCGTCGGTGACGGAGGCTGATCTCCGGATCGAGGCAGACCTCTTCACGACGGGCGCCGTGCCCTCCTCCTCGGCCCGGTCGGAGACGCAGCCCCCCCGGCCAAGGAGGACCCCGAAGACCTCCCCCGCGCCTCCCTCGTCGTGCTCGGGGATCGAGTCCGGCGCAGTCTTGAGCTTCGTGATATCGGGCGTGGGCTTGAATTTGGGGAGATTGGGAGGTGTTGATCTAGTGAGAGAGAGGTCGGCGAAGTCGAGGGATTTGGATCTGTTTGATGCGGATCCCTTGATTCTGGAATACCCGTTCATTTTGTGCTTGGAAAATGGAGAGCAGATGTGATCTAGGTGTGGGAGGAGGGCTGGAAATTCTTGGAAGATGGAACAGCTGGAGTCGATTATGAAAGAATTTGTGATGCCAAGATTTGGAGGGAAAGACATTTGTGGTGTGGTGATGACTAAGACAAGTGTGTTTTGGGGGTACGGTGGCAGTGGCTAAGAGGTTACGTTTATAAGGCGGTTGGCTTAGGGGTTTCGGGACGAAATGCTGATTAAGGACAGTCAATTATAGAGTAGATTGCCGAAATCATTTATCAGAATTCGTAAATTTATACGATTTTGTTGCATTTACCAAGTCCTCGGAAGTTTGTCTAAAACGAGGTTATTTTACCGATGAAATGATATAGAGGTATCTAAACAATTCTTTCTAGCCTAAATCATAAGATTTTTGGGGTACTCGACCCATAAATAAACCTTAAGGCAGTTTTAGAGGTTTGGGGGCCGCCCTATTGTTTTCCAGCGCGACCTGAATTATACATTAGCTCAATGATGTAGAGGTGTCTAAATAAGTCAGTCTGACTAACTCATAAGATTTTTGGCACACTCGACCCATAAATAAACCTTAAGGTCGTTTTAGAGGTCGAGGCACCGCCTATTGTTTTTAGCCCGCCCGAATTATCCATTAGCTCGATGGGCCTGGCCAATTTCCCATTATGTTCGATGGCCCCGCCCGTACGTTTGACATCCTTAAAGCGATAGTATTATTGTTGAAAAATGAAGATGTTATAATTGAAACAAATTAGAAGGTCGGTCCAACCTGATCCGACTTATCTATTAGCTCGATGGGCCAAACAAAGTTACTCATTTAGCTTGATGGGTCTGGCTCGATACGTTTAACATCTCTAAGTTACATTGTTTTGTTGTTGAAAAAAATTGAGGATGTTGTAATTGAAACAAACTAGAATGTGATATTGTGATTGCTATGTTCTAGAAATCGTGTGAAAAAATTAAATTCGGATGAATATTGTGACAGTCCTATGATTATACTCGTCCTGTGATTGAGAATTGGGGTGACTAGGTTTTAGGGTTGGTATTATTGATTAAATGTAATGAGAATATATATGCATGTGTGTAGATATAGGTCCAAACGACAAAAGCTCGAGTGATGGAGATGTGTTGTGGGAACAGAAGTCAAATTATTGTTGAAGGGTGGTTGGAATTATTTGAAAATTTTGTAAATTTATACTATTATATGTTGACAGTTTGACATTCAAACAGTACAGTTTTCTAGTATTTTTTATTTTGTGTTTTCTTTACCCGGATGTGATATATAATTAGAGATGCAATCGAATTTTAAACCAACTATTAGAAATTTTAATTTTACTCGTCTATTATCGAGCTGATTCAATTCAATTTTAATTCATTAAATGCATTCATGACTCACGAGATTTATCGAATCTATCATCATCATCATCATTTTCCTTCAAGAAAAACATGATCCTGTTCTTGTTTTTTTATTTAATCTATTCTTAAAAAATGTAATTCCATTCTACCCAAATTACAGCCCCTTTCCCTTTTCATACATATATAAAAAATGTATGTAATGTACTTGAAAGAGTAAAATTACATAAATTTTCATATTATACCATTACTAATCAATTCAAGATAAAAAGATTGTGAATTTTAAAGAACATTAAATAGGGATATATACATTAACAAAAAACAAAAACTTAAAATATGCACATCCAATAAGAGAAGTGAACTATAATTTTTTGAGCCAGGTAAAGAAAGGAACAGTGACTATGGGATGGAGGGAAAAACGTACTTAAGTAAAATTCATCAATTATTATATCAAAAAAGATTAGTTAAATTATGAAATACTTAGTGGAAATATATGGGAATGCACTTTTTTTAAAAACTTGAAGCAGTATATATCCAATTTCAAAAAACGAATGCCGTCTATACCCATTTTATTTTTTAAATATATTTTCCAACGATTTCCACTGAAACACAGTCATTTCAAATATCAATCAAATCACAAATCAAAAAACCGTTAATTTAATTTAATTTAATTTACAAATTAAATTAAACTAAAGTTATAATTGTACAAATTAAATTAAATTAAATTAAATTATCCCAGGTGGGGTGGGGCACTTTGGGGTGGGGTTGGTCGTGGTGGGGTGGGTTGGCGAGTGGGGATGGGGTTGGCGGTGGGGATGGGGTTGGCCGGTGGGGTGGGTTGGCAGTGGGGGTGGGGTTGGTAGGTGGGGTGGGGTTGGCCGTGGGGATGGGGTTGGTCAGGTGGGGTGGGTTGGTAGTGGGGTGGGGTTGGCCGGGTGGGGTGGGGTTGGCAGCGGGGTGGGGTTGGTAGGGGTGGGGTTGGGCGGGATGTGGGTTGGCGGCGTGGGTTGGCCGGGGGGGTTGGCGTGAGGGTGGGGTGGGTTGGTCAGGGGTTGGTGGCAGGGGTTGGCCGGCGTGGGTGGGGGTGGGTTGGCATGGGGGTTGGCGTGGGGTGGGTTGGGTTGGGTGGTTTCTTGCTAATTTTATTAATTATTTATAAATTTAAATCCTTATCATTAATTATTAATTATTAATTATCTTTAATTTATTAATTAATTATAAATTGAATTTGATTATTAATTATTAATTATATGAATTTATTAGAGATGAAAATTAAATAAACGAAAAAGTCATGCTAAATAAACCAACCACTTTTTTCAAATTAAATACACCAATAATGATCAACAAATTAAATACACCAACTGATCAACAACTTTTCAAATGAATTTACTTGATCAACGACTTTTTCATCGACTTTTCATCGTTGAATTTACTTCGCCAATTTACTCCGCCAACAACTATGCCAACAAATATTTACAGTGAATTTAATTCACCATTAATTAGATGAATTTTATCGGAATTCTACCTATATATTTCATTCGTTTCGTTCACTGAATCATTCACTTTCATCTTACGCATATCTATATTTGCAATCGTTTTTCTCGCTCTCGCTCTCGCTCTCCCTCTCCCTCTCCCTCTTCCTCCCCCTCTCCCTCAGTGGATTATAAAAGGTAATTTCAATATTTTGATGTATTTGTTATATATATGATTCCTTAATTATTGTTATATGAATTTAGGTGAATTTTTAATTAATTTCAATTAATAATTATTTAGGGCATCGTATAACCATTGTGCATTTGTATGAATAATTAATTAACCGTGCTGTATTATGAATTTTTAGATGAATTAAATAGTTTAGTTTAGTTTAATTTTAGTTTAGTTTAGTTTAGTTTAGTGTAGTTGAATTTTAGTTTAGTATTTGGTGTGGGGTTGGTATTGGGGTGGGGTTGGTATGGTGGGGTTGGCAGCGGGGTGGGGTTAGCCACGGGGTGGGGTGGGGTTGGCAGTAAGGGTGGGGTTGGCAGCGAGGTGGGGGTGGTCGTGGGGGGTGGGGTTCATGGGGTGGGGTTGGCCATGGGGGTGTGAAGTTAAATTAAATTTTATTATTTTGTAGTTGAATTAAATTATAGTTTTGCGTTTAATTTAGTTTAGTTTAGTTTAATTTAATTATTATAAATACGCAACAATACACTTGAATTTTCATTTAGCGAGTGGATAGGGGGTTGGCATGGGTGAATTTTTCATTTAGTTTAGTTTAGTGGGGTTGGTCGTAGTTTAGTTTAGTTTAATTTATAACATTTAGTTTAATTTAGGTGAATTATTATTTAATTTAGTTAGGTGAATTATGGTTTATATCCGTTCCGATGAATTATAATATTTAATTATTATTTAGTTTAGAGATTTATACATGTCCATTATTGTGCATTTGTATTATTTATTTAGTTTATGTGAATTATTATTTGATTTGTATTATTTATTTAGTTTATGTGAATTATTATTTGATTTAGTTTAGGTGAATCACGATTTATACACGCTCATTTTGAAATTTTCATTTAGTTTAGTTTAGTTTATAATTTATTGTTCTTATTATTAAACATTCGTGATCAATGTTCTTGCTTTTATATTTAATTTGTATTATTTAGTTTAGATGTTTGTTTTATAATTAATGAATTTTTAATTAATTATTGTGCATTTGTATGATTTAATTAGATGTCGGGTGGAAGAATATTATCATTAGATATGGAGGATGTTGGGATGATTGTTTGAACTATCATGGCGTGCATCATCATATACCTATGTTCGAATGATAATGCACTTATTTGGGAGTTAAGAGAAAGCATTAATTCCATACGGGAGCAAATTTTTCGACTACCAAATACATTATATATCGAGATCTCAAGTGGTAGACTTATCAAATCACTTTTGACCACCGATGATCAACTAGCTCGATTGTGCGAGGTTTATGCCCAACCAGGTGTATGTGACATACGGAGGCGCGACTCCCAACCGTAACCACAAGCATATATGCCACAACCGAGCAATCACGTGATACAACAGATGACTACGCTTCACAATACTCATCTCGGATGAGTCATTCACACAACATTTGGAGCATATGATTGGTTTGAGCAAAATACACCTCAAGAAGCCGCAACATGTGCAGAAGTGGGTCGACGCGATCGTTGACGGCGGTGATGACGACGAATACATCGTCGACGGTGAAGAACAAACATCGTCGATGAAGAAGAGGAGGAGGCGTGCGGCTGCAAATGTGATCTCCGCACGCTTGTAGAATTTGATGCGTGGATACGTCGAGAGGTGGAATAGAAAAATTGCTTGGGATGATTATGCAGCAACACGCAGCGGGAAGTGTAGGGGACTCGAGGTAGAACAAATGGAAGAGATGAGCAATTGGCTAGCTCGTTATTCCTCATGAGGCTTGAACAATCTTTTGCTAGTCCTCTCGACTCTATTCCAACCCAGACGAGCCGTGGCGAAGGTTCCATCTTCGACAACAAGGTGGACCTTAAGATATCATCGGTTTGTGGCACATGGAAAAAGATCGAATTTGTTATTCCACGATCGGACCGCACTGCACCGGATTACGCTCAAATGCGTATATCGTGATCGGTGTCCGCTTTATATTCGCCGCATCGCAATGTGATGGTTTTGGTTTGTGCGCAAGTTTGATGCCATACACACTTTGTAGATGATCTCGAATGAAACGCCGCAAGGTCAAAGCCCGTGTGATCGCAACATACATAGCGCGAAAATACCCGAGGACGGTGAAGTCATTAAGCCGAGATCGATTATGGCCGAGTTACAACGAGTATGGCGTGCAAAGCGCCATATACCGTCGCGGTGAGAGCTCGTAATAGAGGCAATCGAGATGATATATGGTGGGTATGAACAATCATATCGATCTTACTGGGTTATCTTCACATGTTGCGGACAACTAATCTCGGTTCGTTGATCGACTTGGATATCGACCGGATGGTCGTTTCGCCATCTTTTGTAGCGCTTCGGTTCCACCGACTCGTTTTACGTTGTGCATGAGGCCTGTTATTGTTGTGGATGGCACGCACTTGAAGGGCCGCAATAAGGGTATATTGTTTGTTGTTGTTACGAAGGGCGACAACGAGCAAGTTTTTCCATCGCCTATGGAATTGGTCCGATCGAGAATGATTTATCATGGACTTGGTTTCGAACACGTGAAGGCGCTACTACCGAATTCCGAGACGTTGATTGTGTTTGATGCGCACGCCAAGATATCCAATCTTGTGAAAATGTCTTCCTGAGAACGCCCACGGCTTACGCTACTACCATCTGCTGAAAAAATCACGCCTTTTGGGAAACCGTCGGTGGCATTGTACGTAGGCGGCTTATGACATCGGGAGGCGGAGTTTGACAAAGCAATGAACATGTTAAAGTCCCCGTGCTAAAGATAGACCCACCGTGGTGCGTATAGCAAGTCGACAGGTAGGAGTTGAGAAGTGGGCGAGATCAAAGTGCCATGTGGCGCTATACCTTTTGACTTCCAACATTGCCGAGTCCTTCAATGCTCGGTTGTTGTGGGCAAGACGATTGCCCATTTGCTCGTGGTTGAAGCGATTCGTCATATCATAGAAAAATGGTTCGATCAAAGACTTGAAGCGAAGAGCATACCCCACCGACCTAACCCCAAGTCGTTAGCAAGATACGTGCGGAGCTAGAGATCACGCGGTATACTATAGTGCCCAAAAGTAACGACACATTCAAAGTCAAGGACGTAAACCAAACCTTCAATGTCAATCTCGCGACGGAATCGTGCTCTTGCTTGGAGTGGGCATGGATCCGATCCGTGTTCTCATGCGATTCTAACTATACGGTATGGAGCTACATACTAAATATAATTTTTTAGTACGGTATTCCAATTTATAACTAACAACTTTATCATTGTTTTTATCTTGAATTTTAATTTGTGCAGGCATAAAGATGACCAAATTTCCAGCTATGGGAGAATACTACCACGCGAGAAGCTAGTACAGCCTACTCATACAGAGTAAATCATGTTCCACCAATCCGGTTGGATGCTTCCACCGATGTCGCACCGTTGAAGTATTCACACTTTGTGGTCCGGCAGCGGGTCGTCCAAAGTTGGCGCCATCATCATCCAACCGAACGCCCCATCAAGATCCGTGGAGGAGAGATGGGGTCAGCGATCAAGTCGTGACGTAGGAGGTGTGGCTTGTGTGGTTCCAGATCACACGCGACAATCATGTCCTTATTTACCATCCCATTAATTGAATGAGATATTGATTTTATTTAAGCATTCTATGAATTTATGAGTTTAATATGATAATTTAAACATTCTATGAATTTACTAGAATTTTCTAGATTCATATGTTCAAATTGAAATTTTTAGTTTAGGTGCTTAATTGCTATATATATATATATATATATGTTAAAGTTAATATATGATGTTAATATTGATGATTAAGCTCACATATGATACCAAAGTAAGAAGTTGGGAAGAAATTAAACCAAACTCGTGATATCCTTCGAGAAAATATACTCAAATACAAATATTACAATATTCAAGAAAATACACTCAAATACAAATAAGGTTATTACATAATAATTAGTAACATGTTTCGACCACTTTCTAAAACTCTCGTTAACATAATTCAAAGATAGAAGCAGCTATTTTCTTTCGATGGTCATATACATTCGCATTACCCCACTCAATGCTCGGGAACTCAAATCTGACCTTCTGCAGTACATGCACATGAACGTTAAACCGGTGGAGTCTTGCCATCGAATCGTACATCGAGGAGCCAATATCAACGCCAAATCACGCGGAAAGGCACGTAAGACCGAGTCTCATATCTTCAAACCAACGAGTTCGAGTAGGCGTGTAAATAACGCATCAAGCCCCACAAATGTTCTAACCGCTTCTCTTGTCGTCGGGGGTCTAAAGAATAATATACCGGATCGAAGATTTCACACACCCCGTCCATCATGTGCATTCGAGCCAAAACAACGCTACCTTTGCTAAAACAAGGGATGATGATCTGTAAAAAGAGATTCAATTTCGTAAAGGCACGAACAAAAATCTATTTTATAATTAGTCACTGTATAAATAAGTTACCTGTTCAGCAAGAAGCCATGATCTATGATTTTGGCCCATCCTTCTACCACGGACTGTCCGATACCAATTATCAGTAGGAGCCCACTCTGATATAGCATGTTGCAAGGATTGCTGCGGGGGAGTATTCTCAATAATATGCAGCCATGATCGTTCCATGTACAACTGTTCAGCAAGAAATAGAAATTCAATATATATAAAGAATTTATACATATATATTCACATCTATAAGAAATACGAAATATATACTTACAAAGAAATCGGTGTCCAAAATAATAACGCCGACTCATTCAACCCATTCAACAAGTCCTGCGGTTTATTAACTGATCCTCGGATGCATCATGTACAAATCAAGATCCCGCAATAAATAATTTATTTTTAAATAACGATTTCATATATGAAAATAGAAATAAAATAGAAGTTATACTTACCCCACTTCAAGATCGTGAAGGGTCTTGATGCGAACAAAATAACGGTAGGTCACAGGCATCCACCGCCTAATAGTCACCGAACCCGCCCTACCCTCAAGAAAATCTTCATAAGCGAATACACTATCGGGGATAGGGACGAGGCACAAGGCTATTCACGACGGTGACCTCGCAAAAAGCAATAACCTTACTCGCTCGCTTCTACGAGTTGGCTAATTTTGGTTTAAGCAGCGAGTTAGAAAAGTAAACATATCAAATATGATGCAATAATATAAAATAAGATAATTTACCAATGGTCTCGGCATCTCTGGCATGGAATGACGAGCTGGATCCTCGCTGTGTGATGGGCTAATGAATCCAGAGGTAGATCCATACTCCTGTAGAGACTGACGATGAGGTGTATACTCTGGCTGGTGTACAGGAGACGCCGGATCTGCTAGAGGAGTCTGCTGGGGTACATCTGATGTAGGAATACGAGTAGAAGGCCCTGGTCCCTGATCGTCACTCCGCATCGCCGGTGGGGTAGTTCCACGACGGGACGGCGTATATGCCTCAGTGCTGTGCGAACATCTACATCGACACCCTTCTATCATAGTCAAACCACGTCTCGAGTCCTCGAATATTCTCTAACCACATCATTGATCGTATCCGTGATCCAACGACGATCCCTCCGACTCGGGCGTCTGTGGTGCTCACCGCCACGCTAGATGAAGAGGAGCGAGCTGTCTCGTACACTTCCCCGTATCCCGATCGGCCCCTATATCGATCGGCGTCCCTCGTCCGACGCACGCCTATCCCCCTGCAGGCATCGATGTCGTGGCTCCTCATGCCCTCGTGCCCCTGTGCCCTCATCGTCTCTTTAATAACAGCAAGATGCGTGCCCCGTCATCGCGCACCGGTCACCGACTAACCCCACATCGAGAAGGCCCGCTCTAGAACGAGGCCGTCTAGTGCGGGCGGGGTTGTTCCTCAGCGCACAGATGGGAACGGGTCTCCCGTAGTTCACTCCCAAGCACCCGGATATAGAGATGACGATATGTCTGGCATGCTCATCTCATAGTCGTCCGGACTAATCCTCACAACGTTGCCCTCACGATCGAATGCGGGTGTGTATCCACGCCAATCATCTTCGTGAACTTCCACCTCACGCATCTAGATACACATCCTCCGGACATACTTTGCAACCGTCGTGCAAGATCCGGATGATCTCTAGTGACCAAATATATAATGCCCATGATGGTCCGTAGAAGTGATATTTGGCCCCGTCTTCATATTCCACATGTAGTGTTGTCAGAATTTTATACGCATATGCAGCCCATGAAAATCGCAAATACGCCCGGATCGTCAACTAAGACCCAACCACGGATCCACGTGTCGTGGCAAGTCGATACCCAAGACGAATGCGTAAAGAACTAAGACGGGCCACACGGAGATATAGATGACCGCCAAGATCATCAATCGGACGATCCGTATCAAAGAATCTCACACCTAGATTCTCTATACTATTCCTTCGCTACCAACAAACCTTCGATAAACCTCAACGGATTGCGGATCGTACTCGGTGTAGAATCGAAAGATGACGTCCCAAAACTCAAACCCGCCACGGCGCAAAATCAGAAGGAAAACAAAATGTCCTCCCATTAATAAAAACCATATCGCTCGATCATCAAGACTTAGGAGGGCTTAACTGTAGGGATACAACATGGTGCAAACTCATGTTTGACTTGGATCCGTGTTCCCAACCAACAAAGTGCCCGAAATACCCTTGCCTAAACCTATCTACCAGGTCTTCACCGCCTATATCTCTCAATCTCTGTATGACCCTTCTTAAATAATTAGGCTTGAAGTACGTGCTGATTGTGGATGGACTATTGATGGTCTCGGGCCTTAAGAACTCGATTTCCTATTTATTAAAAAAAAATAAACTATGCTTAATTAAGAAATATGTCAATTAGTGTGTTCACACATATTGTGAAATTAATTCCAAAATTATATGTAATTGGTGGTGAACTTTTTGTGTCTTGATTAACATAGAATTGAAAATTTTGTTCCTATGACAAAAATTACAAAGGAAGTAAACCGCATTAGACAACCTTTGTGTGTTAGCATAGATGCAAGGATTGAAAATTTCTACCTAAAATTACTTGGTGGATATTTCTACCTAAAAGAAATATATTTGTTGATCCTTGTAACATAAGATTATCATTGAATTTAGTAACTTTACTTATCATTTAACTACTTATCGACGAGTTTACCGCTTATAATTTCAAAGCTGCCTTATTAATAAACGAATTCTCACCGAAATTTCTAGAGTAACGTTTATAATATGATTTGCCAAATCAATCAAAACTCATCCAAATTCATCCCAAACTCCCCAAATCATCATCATATACTTAAATATACATTTAGGAATTTAAAACAAGCTTAAACTTATTCATTTATACTTTAATCGACTAACGCCTTCAACTATATATATAAAATTTACTATCTAAAATTTCTACCTAAAAGAAATATATTTGTCAACATATCATGCAAAATTCATAATCCTAAATTTAAATAAATGTACTACATGAATGTACATAAATTTTGTCAATATAATTATGTATTGTCAATTAACATCAATACATAATTAATAATATATTCTAATTATAATTCAAATATATTAATTCCCAAAGATAGACAACAATACATAATAATTCACAAAGCATAGATTCAATTAATGTAAATTCACAAAGCATAGATTCATAAAGCATAATAATTCATGTATAGAATTCATAATTAATATCCTATCACATATATTCGAATTATTTGTAAAACATAGACAACATTACATAATTAATAATATATAGTTAATAAAGCATAGACAATACATAATTAATAATACATATTAACAAAGCATATAAATACATAATTAACAAAGCATAACAAAGCATATAAATACATAATTAACAATACATAATTCATAATAATTAACAAAAATATCGATATAAAATATAAATAAACAAAATAAAATAAATAACTTTGAAGAAGAAGCCGTGTTGGCGCGTGGAGTTAGTCGGGCCAAGCGGATTGGCCGAGGGGTTGGCCGAAGCACGTGGAGTTGGCGTGGAGTTGGCGCCGAGGGTTGGCCGCGAGGTGGGTGGGTTGGCCGGTGGGAGGGTTGGGCCGAGTGGGTGGGTTGGCGGTGGGGAGGTTGGCCGCCGGGTGGGGTTGGCCGGGATGGGGTGGGTTGGCCGGTGGGTCAGGGTTGGCCGGGTGGGGTGGGTTGGCGGTGGGGAGGGTTGGCCACAGGTGGGGTGGGGTGGCGGTGGGGAGGGTTGGCAGCGGGTGTGGTTGGCCTCGGGTTCGCCGGAGGGGTTGGCCGCGGTGAGGGGCTTGGCACCTGGAGGGTTGGCCGGTGAGGGGTTGGTCGTGTGGCGGCGGTGATATATATATAGAGAGAGGAGAGAGAGAGAGAGATGGGCGAGGAGAGTGAAATAGAGGCGAGAGAGAGAGAAGAGAGGGTGAGAAAGAGTGAGAGAGTCTTTTTATAATCAAATTTCAATAAAATTGCATGTGATTCGCGAGAAAGTCAAGATTATCTTTCTCTCTGAACATTTTGACTCAATATTTTGTCTGCACCAATTTCCATGTAATTGATTTCAGTGTAATTGATTTGTCTGCACCAATTTCTGTGTAATTGATTTGATGAAAATACATTAAAATAATGGAATGGGTATACATTGCACTATTTTTTCAAATGGGTATCGAATGACCCACATTTTTTCAAAAATAGGTAAATAAGCTCCGCACCCAAATACTTATCGATTATCGCAGATAAAACTATAAATTTAAATTTAATATTCAAATTATTATTATAGTTTTGTACTAGCTACCAAAATTTTATCAAGTTTGCTCAAACCATTAAACAAAATATTTTCAAGCTCACTTTGGACCCATGCTCAGATTGATGAGTCTCACTAAGGTGACGGTCGGTGTGACGCATGAATGAAATTAGATAGGAATGGAATGAACTTTGGAATGGAATGATGATATGAATGGAATGGAATGAAATATGTGATTCACATGATTTGGTATGTCATGAGGAATGAATGAAATAAAACAAATAAAATAATTTTGATTTTATAATTTATGTAATTTTATCGTAATAATAATAATAATAATAATAATAATAATAATAATAATAATATTAATTAGTATTAATATTTAGGAATATTATTAATACTAATTAATAGTAATATCAATAATAATAATAATTAATTATTATTACTAATTAATAATTATTATTATTAGTTAGAATATTATTATTATTATTATTAATAATAACATTATTCTAATATAATTACTTAGGAATATTATTCTAATATTATTACTTAGGAATATTATTAATATTATTATTACTAGTATTTATTATTATTATTATTATTATTATTATTTATTGTATTAATTATTATTTATTATGTTAATATTATTAATTACTATAATTTTTATCACTATTATTATATTATAATTATTTATTATTAATAACTACTATTTATTTATTATCATAATTAATTAATTAATAATAATACTTTAATATAATCTTTATTGGTATTAATTATTATTTTTATGTCAATATTATTATTAATTTCTAATAGTATTTATTATTATTATTATTATTATTATTATTATTATTATCAATAATATTATTATTTTAATATGTTTATCAATAATATTATTATTTTAATATAATTATTTATTGTATTTATTGTTATTTATTATGTTAATATTATTAATAACTATATTTTTATCACTATTATTATATTATTAATAACTACTATTTATTTATTATCATAAATATTATTATTATTAATTTTACTAGATAAAAATAAATAAAATAATTTTCATAATAAATAAATAAATTTGGTTAATCCCATATTCATGGTAATAGCTAATAACATAGGGAGGAGGAATGACTAATCTACGTGTTCGTGGTAATAAAGATTCATTCGAATGGTGATTCCCGACGTAAAAATCTTACCAACATCTGAATGGGAATGGGCGCAGAATCACCATTCCATTCCCGTGATACCAACCGTCCCCTAAACGCTTATCCTTTCAAAGCGTAACTCAAAAAACTTGTAAATAGTTCGAATCATAAGTTAACGGTTCAAATGGCTAAAGATTTAAATAAAAATAATAATACTCATTTGGGCTAAACTTAACGAGTTGAATTCCTCCAACGTATCTCAAATCAATCCCATATTTCTGTGTGATTCACTAATTATTACATAATCCAATAAATTCGTAAAGTTACAAATTATACCTCGACCCCATAAAATAATAATAATAATTGATGATGGATGAGAGAATGTGGGGCAGATCTACGAAGCATGTGGAGTGTTTTCTTGGATGAAATTCCAGCCTTGCAGAGATCTGTTTCGTTATGGTGGCAGAGATGCGACTTAAGCTTAAACAAAAAAGTTGCGTCTCTTTTCACTATCACTCTATTGTACTTTTCCTATTTTTTCACACCTAAGGCTAAGTGCAGAGAATCTATCCTAGTTTTCTAGTTTATCATGCAGTGGAACAGGTCAGCAATTTTACTGAAATGATTTTTACTGCGAAGTTAAACTATGTCACGTAGATTAATTTCATATTCTTTTAAGCTTCATTTAAATTTGTTGACAAAATCATAAATGGGATATGATATTATCATCGCCAATCAATTGGAAATTGATGCGAACACGTAGCCCGTAATCGACGCGAAACGAACAACAAACGAGACAGGATGGATCTCCAATACCTTGAAGTCGACTCTCTAAGAACCGCAGACAATACTTGCCCAAATACCCAAAGAGCAACTCGCCCAACAACACGGGAGCGATGAAAGATGCCACAAAAGGTGAATATCCATTGATAAGTCGATAATGAATTATTTGGCAAAACACAAGAAATTCGAACAATTTCTTAAAAGAGAATAAAACTCACCAATATATTTTTATTGAAATCGAAAGCTGAAAATTTTCGTCCCCCTACAAGTCTTTATATAGGCTGAAAATTGAACTTTAATCCTTGTCAAAGAAAGACTCTAATCCTAGAAGGAAACTAATTTAAAAGAAATGACTCAAACAAACTAGGAAACTAGATAATCTAAGATCTATTCTAAAAGGAAATAAATCCTAAATGAGCTTGAAAATACTTATAAAAACGTGGCCCACATATGCCACGAATAAGTTACTAAAAGTCTTCAAAATCGCTCATTCATTATAATTAAATCGACTGTTAGGTAGAATTTGGTTGGATCGCCATCTCCAATGGGCTTCGACAACTCTTGAGCCCAAACTTGAACTAATCCATGCAGGACATCCGTGAACTTCTTGGTTCTAGCTCGTGTGATCGACCCAATGAAAACTTGAACAAGATCTTAAACCAACGAACCTCAGGGTGGAGTGATTGAATGACCCTTTCTCATTGGAATTTTATTTAGTTCCAATTAAAATGTAAATTTTATCAATGGTAAATTGCGTTAGGAAAATATAAACGATTTAACGCATTTCTATTATTGGCAGTTTAGGGGTGCCAGGGAGCTTCAAGACCCTGCATCAATCTTATCAACATTTATATTTATTATTTTTCGCACACATTTTTATCTTAGAATCCTCATTGTCGGAAATTTTCGATTTTAGCTCATCCGCGCGTCCAGACACAATTCTTATGTCTCCATAGCATATTTGAAAATACAAAGGTCGATTATTTTTATTTTTTCAATATGATCTTATTACTATTGTATAAGTGATTATCCAACCCTCAAATTTAGATTTTTTTTTTAATTTCTTCCTTCCAATGGGTGAAAGGGTATAATTTAATCCCATAAAATTAGGGAATTGGAAAGGTAGGCCCATGTTAAATTTGGTGTGGGTAAGGCTCAAATCAATATGTTGTAGCATGCTGCTAGGCCCATTTCTCCTAATAGAATAGGTTATTGGGCTTCCGTAACACACTACAAAAAAACACGCGAACAGCGACGGAAAAATCCGTCGCAAAACATCAAAAATCCGTCGTAAAAACAGATCTGCGACGGATCAGAGACGGATTTGGACCGTCTCTAAAAGCCTCGTTGTTACGCAGACAACGACGGTAAATATTCCGTCGCAAAATTTTGAAACGGACTAGAGACGGAAATATCCGTCGTTGATAGATTAGTTGTTTGGTATGAATCTGTGCTGATTCTTGGTATTGTTTTGCATGTTGTCTTCATTAGTTTATCACATTTATGCCGTTAGTTCAATTATTATTTATCGTTTCGGACTTACTTGGTTCGTTTCAATGTTTTGCAGAAAATCGGCATTAAATAGGATGAAAGCTATCTTCCAAGGATCAGGTATAATGAAGAGCATCGCGATAGGAGTTTATAAGCGAAAGCGGATCCTATTTCGAGTTCGAACGAAGGAGAACGGAACAATTGTTGAAGTCGCGACGACCGCCGCATGGCCGAGCATCCGCGCGACGCACGCACGCACGCCTGCAGCGACGCCCGCCACGCGCGCCACAGACGCCGCGCGACGCCCGCGCCAGCCGCCTTCCTTCCACGCGACACTGAACGCCGGCTCACTCCGCCGCGTTCCCAATTCCCTCTCGCTCGGAGTGAACGCCGGCCACCCGCACGCACGCCTGCCCGCCCCGCGCCCCGCCCGCGCCTCGCCCGTAGCCTCCGCCAGCTTCACCGCGATCTGAACGCTGCTCACTCCGAGCGCGTTCCCAATTTACGCGCGCTCGAGTGGCGCTTCGCCGCCGCGCGCCCGCCTCGCCCGCCCGCCGCCGCCTCGCCTCGCCCGCGTGCCTCGCCCGCGCCTCGCCGACGCCTCAACAACACGCCGCCTCGCCCGCTGGCGTTCTTTTCAGCCCGGCCAAGTGCCTTCTATATATAGCCTATTTTAGGTTATTTTGAAGGTTCGGACTTTTACGTATTTTTCGGTTTTCGTTCGCCATCGCTACCGAACAAAGATCGATCTTAACTTCAATTTTAGTCATTTCGATATTGATTTAACATCCTGTAATCGGTACTTAGTTCTCTTCAATTTTATTTACTGATTCTTGCAATACCTTGTGCGATTTTGGATTTGAATTGCGAGTAATTTATCAAGATTTTGTTAAAATCGTTTTATCGTTTCATCTACGTATTGATTCATCTTGCTCGAATTTAATTCCTGCTTTGTTGGGCTCTTGATCAGTTCTAGCTTTTCGATTTTAATAATCTGAATTTTATGCAAGTGGAGTTGAACTCGGATTTCATGATTAATCTTTCTTCGTTGAATCTCATCGTTTCTTGTTTGGAGATCTTATTTAATTGCTTTTGATTTGTTTTCTGATTCCGTGTTTAGTAGTTTATCATCTAGGGTTTGACAACCTCTAGTTTAGATCTATCGCTTAATTAGTTTAGTCGGGATTGACAAACCCCGGCTTAGGTTTGCTATTTGATTCTCGATTGAATTCTCGTATGTCTCAAAAACTCATGTTGGTAATAGAGTGTTTAGGATTTGATCGTTTTCTGTGAGCAACACGAACATTAGGCCCTGTTAAGTTTTCCTTGAGAAACGACTAGGTTAGCTTTCCTACTATAACACCTCGTGCGATTGCGAGTCAACCGAGAGTATACTTTGGTTGAACAAATTTTGCGCCGTTCGGGAAAACTTTAGCGTATTGTTTGTGTTGATTGTTTTCCGTGTTTCTTCGTTTTATTTTGTTATTCTCCAGTTGCGTGTGATCTTTTCTTGTTTGAGTGTTTTGTATGCTAGGTCGCCGCAGTCTAAATAGACCGCTTGCTACCCCGTTGGACCACATTCGAAGAACTAAAAGGTCACTTTTTGGAATCGAGGAGTTTTGTACCACTTACGAGTGGTGAGCAATCGAGCGAGTTATCACGGATCAACCTATTGTTGAAGATACTCCCGTTGAGAGAGATGGGTGAGAATGCACGTGCTGCGTGATTTTATAGGCCGGTGATTGGGGCAGCTACGTCCCCAATTGTTCTTGGACCGGCAGCCCGAGATTACGAGTTGAAACCGAACCATTTCTCACTCATGCCTACTTTCCATGGGCTTGCTAGTGAGGATGCTTTGGGTTTTATAAGAGAGTTTTGCTCGGTTTGCGATCCTTCACTGGGAGGACTAAATGAAGATCAGTTGAAGATGCGGTGTTTCCCGTACACCCTGAAAGATAGAGCAAAGTCTTGGTTTCTGGCTCTCCCTGCCAACTCTCTGCAGAACTGGAACGCCGTGGTAGACAAGTTCATGACGGATACTACCCGAACAAGAAGAGTCAAGAGTTGAGGTCTCGGATCACGACTTTCAATCGACACGGTGACGAGCCATTCCATGAAGCTTGGGAGCAGTTCAGGACTTGTTGCAAAGTGTCCTCATCATGCCTTGCTCGACGAAATTTTGTATCAATTCTTCTATGATGGATTGACCCATAGTTTCAATACATGGTGGACAACGGCGGGAGGAGACATCGGTTCTAGGACGGCGATGGATATCGTCGACATTTTTGAAGCCATGGCTGCTACTTCACAATGAAGTCCAAATGAGGTGGGAGAGCAAAGGCTCATGCCGTGAACCCTTCACACGACATGACTAAACAAGTGGGTGAGTTGATGAGGAGGTCAAGAGTGAAATGAAAGCCCGATCAACCAAACCAAAGACGAGGATTTCTTAGAGCCATGTGGAATTTGCAATGAAACCGGGCATAACGTTGATCGTGCCCTAGGATGGGGAGCCGACTCTTGAGGGTAAGGCGAGCTTTATGCCATGCAAGATTCCAACCCCGATGCGGCGCTCGAGTCTAATCAAGAGCAGTTTGGCTCGGGGTGGAGAATCAACCTAACGTGGGATGGAGAAATCGAGTCAAGGGCAAAGTTCTAATCGAGCGCCTCATCTGAAGACCTCGGCCACAAGAATTTAAAGAAGCAGAGGCAATACCCACAAAGAATGACCCACCGCGCAGTTCTCGCGTGATCAAGAATACCCGCAGCCAGTTAGGTATCGTGAGGCACCTCCGCCACCTCGTGAGACCAGCATTTGAGGATGCGATGGCCCAAAGAATGGATGCTTACCAAAGGATGGATGCCCAAGAATCCACAAACAAGCGTTTGGAGACGAAATGGGCGATTGCGACACCGAACGAGCTCTGCGGCAAAGAACAATGGGCAAGCTCCCAGCCAACCCCATCAAGCCCAAGCGATTCTGCTTTGAGGGTGGTCGTGTGATTGAGAAATGGGCATGGAAACCACGATAGGAGACTCGAGTTCATCGAGAATTCACCTTCGACCATTGTTCCAAAATCATAAGACTTTCCATGTTTATTGTTGAGATTATATAAATGGAGGATGGAATTTCGCCTCTTCTCGTAAATTGAGAAATGGGCATGGGAAACCACGATAGGAGACTCGAGTTTATCGAGACTTCACCTTCGAACATTGTTCCAAAATCATTAATATTTTCTTTGTGTTCTCAAAAGAAACTTGTTGCTAAAGGTAACCATTTTAGTTAATTCACCCCTAACGGAGAGTTGGGTCTGAGCAAAAGTGATCCTATTGTTTATTTGACTTTCTCACAATCTTAGATTTGTTTCGCATTATCTTGATTACGTATTCATCATGTTGGGGGAATTTCAAATAGAGGTTTGATTGATTGGATTAAGAGTTAAAGTTGCATGAGTTATTTTCTACTCTTGTTATTATAGACTTTGCTTGAGGACAAGCAAATGGATAAGTGTGGGGGAGTTGTTTGGTATGAATCTGTGCTGATTCTTGGTATTGTTTTGCATGTTGTCTTCATTAGTTTATCACATTTATGCCGTTAGTTCAATTATTATTTATCGTTTCGGACTTACTTGGTTCGTTTCAATGTTTTGCAGAAAATCGGCATTAAATAGGATGAAAGCTATCTTCCAAGGATCGGTATAATGAAGAGCATCGCGATAGGAGTTTATAAGCTAAAGCGGATCCTATTTGAGTTCGGAAGAAGGAGAAGCGAAGCAATTGTTGAAGTCGCGCACGACCCCGTCGCATGGCGAGCATCCGCGCGCGACGCCACGACGCGACGCCCGCGCGCGCACGCCCTGCGCGCCGCCAAGACGCCTCACACGCCGCCGCCAGCGCCCCGCGCCGCCAGCCTTTCTTCCTTCCAAGACACTGAACGCCGCTCACTCCGGCGCGTTCCCAATTCCCTCGCGCTCGGGTGAGCGCCCGGCTCACCGCGCGCATGCCCGCGCCCGCCCGTGCGCCTCGCCAGCCAGCGCCTCGCCAGCTCACCCGCGATCTCGAACGCCGGCTCACTCCGAGCGCGTTCCCAATTTCTACGCGCTCGGAGTGGCCCGCCGCTGTCGCAGGCCGCCGCCTCGCGCCGCCTCGCCTCGCCGCGTCTCGCCCGCGCGTGCCTCGCCCGCGCCTCGCCGCACTCCCCGCGCGCACGCCTCGCCCTCTACGCGCGCGTTCTTTTCCAGCCGGCGCTCAAGTGCCTTCTATATATAGCCTATTTTAGGTTATTTTGAAGGTTCAGACTTTACGTATTTTTCTGGTTTTCGTTCGCCATCGCGCCGCTGGAACAAAGATCGATCTTAACTTCAATTTTAGTCATTTCAGATATTGATTTAACATCCTGTAATCGGTACTTAGTTCTCTTCAATTTTATTTACGGATTCTTGCAATACCTTGTGCGATTTTGGATTTGAATTGCGAGTAATTTATCAGTATTTTGTTCCGTCGTTCTTTATCGTTTCATCTACGTATTGATTCATCTTGCTCGAATTTAATTCCTGCTTTGTTGGGCTCTTGATCAGTTCTAGCTTTTCGATTTTAATAATCTGAATTTTATGCAAGTGGAGTTGAACTCGGATTTCATGATTAATCTTTCTTCGTTGAATCTCATCGTTTCTTGTTTGGAGATCTTATTTAATTGCTTTTGATTTGTTTTCGATTAGTGTTTAGTAGTTTATCATCTAGGGTTTGACAACCTCTAGTTTAGATCTATCGCTTAATTAGTTTAGCTCGGGATTGACAAACCACAGCTTAGGTTTGCTATTTGATTCTCGTATTTGAATTCTCGTATGTCTCAAAAACTCATGTTGGTAATAGAGTGTTTAGGATTTGATCGTTTTCTGTGAGCAACACGAACATTAGGCCCTGTTAAGTTTTCCTTGAGAAACGACTAGGGTTAGCTTTCCCTACTATAACACCTCGTACGATTGCGAGTCAACTGAGAGTATACTTTTGGTTGAACATTAGTCGTTTGGCTCGTCGTTTCTTACGTTGAATTAACGACGGAAAAGTCCGTCGTAACTAGCGACGGAAACAATTCCGTCGCTAAATTATTTTGGCAATTCCGTCGTAGATCCGTCGCAAATAACGACGGACTTTTTACGTCGCTATATAATTTCGTCGTAATTAAGTCTCAGATCCGTCGCAAAACCTATTCGCTATTACGTCGTAAATCCGTCGCAGATTACGACGGATATTTTCCGTCGCTAACAGAGTCCGTCGTAGATCCGTCTCTGTTACACCACGACAAATTAGATTCTGTTCCGTCTCAGAACCGTCGCAGTTCCGACTTAATTCCGTCTCTATTCCGTCGCTATACTTAAAATATTTCCACAGCCAGTTTTAGATTATGTTTTACCCGTGTTTTTACCCATTCGATACATCCACAATCATCACAAATTCATCCACAATCATCACAAATCCAAATCCAAATCCAACAACATCCACAATCATCACAAATCCATCCACAATCCATCCAAATCACAATCCAAATCATCACAAATCCACAATCCAAATCATCACAAATCCACAATCCAAATCACAAATCCACAATCATCCACAATCCATCCACAATTATTGATACATCCGAATCTAATAATTCACAACAACTATTCGATACGGAGTTATAAATCCAATTCAACAATTCAAATCCAACAACAACAATTCAACAATTCAAATCCAACAACAACAATTCAAAATATCCATAAATGAAGTAAAAGCATTATAGATAGGAATCAATATGGTGGAGGGGTGGTCGAGGTCCGATCGCTACTCGAGCCCGATAGGAATCATTGGAATGCCTCTGTTGAGCTTCCATCCGAGCTTGAAGACGTTGAAGCATCGTGCATGCTCACTCTGTTGTCTTGAATCCTCGCCTCGGCCCGCTCACGCCTCTTTCTCCAAACAGTAGTTGCTCGACCATCCGCTCTCTCTAACTTCATCCGCTCTCCTCCATCTCGTCGATGCTCCGATATCCGGGAGACTCCATACGAGTCATTGCCGCAGAGCGGAACTAGAGTCGCTCTCCATGAATGTGCGTGAGAGAACCGGCGCAAACAATCTCTTTTCTTCGATGCGGCGCCTCAGGGATACCCCGAGGATCCGAGTCCTATCTACTGGCTCTCATCTCTGCGGCTTGAGTCAAAATCGAACTTGGTCCTCCACCGCTCCTCAGTATTTGCGGTAAAATCGCTTAACTTTCCAAATAGAAGTTATTTTACATCATTACCATATTTAATATTTAATCTACTTACCGCGATGCTACGAGCCTTCCCATCTCAGATAACTTCCATCGGGAGCGACATGATATTTCGAAAAACATCCCTGGACCTCGTAAATATGGACTCCACGTTCTCGCCTATTCATTCATTCAAACATTATTAATGCACACGAGGTAAATGATAATAAGTATTTGTATGCATATAATAGAGAATGCGATTGCTACTTAAAAATAAGAAAATTAAACAAGCTTCATTAATGATGTTTTAATCCAATTAGTTTGTATGTCTAATAACTTAGCAATTAATGATTATGATATATGTGAGGCGGAAAGCGAACAACATTAAAACCTAAATTGAATTCGAAAAACTAAATACTTACAATCTTGGTAGCATAATCTAAAGCACATCTGGAGCCACCCCGCGCTTAACGATCCCGCCCCTCACCATCCGGCTCGTCATCCTACTCTCCTAGCTTTTTTCGCCTTAGTCTCGCACCTCAAGCCGATTCCAATAATCCGCCACGCAGCCAATCCGACACAGGAATGAATGGAGGTGGCGCGCGTCGTCTAGTGCCTCTTGATCTTATGAATAAGATCCTTATATCTCTTTGCCGCCTTTTGGCACCATGCACGATAGACTACTTGATGAACAAAGCGCCGATCCCGTCCAGAAATAATTTTGAAAGCATAAATTTGAAAATGATACATTTGAAATGCACATTCATATATATTTTAAATTACAAAACATCACATATATACGATAACTAATACATGAAAGACAAGTTGCACTAAAAATTTCATTTAATGAACTTGACTTAGAAAGCACCTCACTTCATGGCTAAACCCCAAGATCCTCTTTACCTCCATGTTAAAAGCTTTTCAATTTTACAAGTCTTCTAAAGGTAAAATACATATCCATATATCTTATATAGTGTTGTGTCACAATTGTTTCCTTAGGGATCACATTTGATAAATATTATTTGAACCTTAAACATCATTTTCAACAAAAGGATATAAATATTATCAAATTAACTATCACTTAGTCCGAAATAAACCAATATACTTGAATGTAAATCAATAATACACGAAGTCTTGAAAATACACCCGCCTCGATCCTCGGGGACCAATTTCAACCGAAACCCGATGGTTCATGACCTTCTGAGCGACTCGGTGATCACATGTGCAACATCATGCGATGGACATAAAATCCTACAATTGAGTTAAAATAATATACATTATATTCAAATAAGTACAATTGAGTTAAAATAATCTAATTAACTATAGGTACCCATTCACAATAGTCAAGGTCTTCTTCCCCATCGATGCAGTGCTGCACCACCGCCGACCCTCTCCTCCACCGATAGTAAGTCCTCCACCGAGGCGCCAACTCCTTCATCGAGGAGGTAGATGCGAGAAATATTCCCACGATCACTAGGCGGACTCCTCTACCTCGTCCTCGACTTACCATCTGAAAATAGATTTGGTGCGTTACTTTAATAATTTTTATTCTTCAAAAGTTATCAATTGTCTTGAATTTGGTTTACATTAGCTATTTGTTTAAACATTGTCATTGGAAAAGTTACATCTACAATATCTTTCAAGGTAATTCTTGTTTCTTTTCCTATAAAGCTTTTGACAATATGATTCATTGAAATGTGTTGTCTCGCAGAGAAAACTTACTTTCTTATGCTTGGAATGGTTGTTCGGTTGTATTTTGAGCTTATACTTCTAAATTTGCGGTTTGATGTTGTATTCGTTGATGTGTCCTATTGCATGATAATATTTGAATATTTTGCTTATCATTGATGTGTACACATTCATTATCTAATTGTTATATCTAGGTCGAGTATCCGGTCCTTGACCATGGTTCGAGGCATCCAAATCTTAAATCTTGAGTAGAGAATTGTTATGTTTTGACTTGTAATGCATTAGTAAAGTGGGAGAAGAGGTAATGGTTCGTGAATTGTTGTGCTATCTTGTTATACTCGATAACCGAATAGAGAGAAGCAATGGTTGTAGCAAAAGATGATCCATTTGGATGGCAACAAAAAAAGAGAGAGAGAGAGAGAGAGGTCCGAGGTATTGATTATACCTTGAAAAGTCAAATTGCGGGAGAAGTTCATCACCGCAGCAAGATAATTCGACCTATTCATCTCCATCATAATCATCATCATTCAATGTATTATCATTTTATGATTCCGATAATTCATATGAATCGATTCGACAATTCATCATCTTCGATCGATTAGTCATCCGCTTCTTCTATTTCTATCAAAGTGCCGTCGGGATGAACTCGTGTCATGTCATCATCAACCACTACACTTGTAATTAAAGGCATTTCATCCTCTTGAAATGGCGGAGTACTATCGAACTAGATGATTTATCCGAGACTTCCACATTAGCTCTCGCTTTAATTTTGCATACATCCCACCAATCCTTTGTAGATTGTTTTAAACTCGGATAAGGACAATAGTATACTTGAGCGGCTTGTGTGGCAAGGACAAACGGTTCATACTTATTATACCTTCGTCTATAATTCAGAAACCAATTTGTATTCGGGATGCACCGATGTCCCCAATCGTGATGGATCAAACCACTCGCATCTAAACATTGTTACGGTCTTCATAGGTAGCCCATGGTATTCCAACTCACAAACCTCCGAATCGCCCATAAAAATCGAGTTCATTCTTATCGCACCATAAGTTTCACCTTTAATGCACACACCTCGTTCATGGTGGCTCTTTGTGTCCCATGCTCTAACGTGTGAAATTTATACCCATTTATGTAGTACCACGGATACGTCTTAATCCTTGGAGAAGGCCCTTTTGCTAAATCCAATATGAATGGATTGGCGACATTGTTGGTATGGTCTTTGACCTAAATCCAACAAATCGATAAACATCTATCAATCGGTGATTAAATATTACAAAAGGAGGTTACGGTTAATGGGATTATATACTCACATATGTATCAAACCAATGTGAGAAGTTTACATCGATTTCCTTTTGAATCTCGTAGGAGGAGATGCGTGGATGTAATCTTTTCAAGAAATCGATAAACAAACTTCAAAACAAATAGTTATAATTAGTATTTAAATAGTTATACTAATTGAAAGTTATCTGACGTGAAATTATAAATACTTACTTTAAATAGTTCTCCAAAACTTCAACGCAATTCAATAGCACATATAATCGAGCAAAGATCATACTCACTCGAATCTAGATATCTCTTGACATTTTTCCAAAAGGCGTCCACCTTGCTTGAATATTGAAAGCATATCGGGAAGTCTTCATGCCTAATATCTCCCCAACATTATAATTGCGAGGCACATTCTTATGTTTCGTTCTTACGTGACCTCAAAATAATAAGAACATAATGTTGATGCTTCTTCACTAAGCACGCATTGCAAATAGAACCTCCACTCGAGCTTTATTTCTCACGTTGTTTTCAACTTACGTAAGTATCTATCAATGTATATAAAAGATTAATAGTTATATGTGTATATTTATACATATGGACAACAATTGTTAAAGTGAGCGTTTTACCTTCGAATGGATACATCCATCGGTATTGAGCGGTCCGCAATACGAGCTTCATACGCTAGATGGATTGGTAGATGTTCCATTGAATCGAAGAAACTAGGAGGAATATCGCTCGAGCTTGCATAAAATGACCGGAATATTTTCTTGAAGTTTGCACATGTCCTCAAGTTTGATGTTTCGAGAGGTCAAATCTTTGAAAAATAAACTTAATTCGTTATCGCTTTCCAAACATTAGGTGGGAGAAGTTCTCAAAATGCGATCGGGAGTATCTGTTGCATAAAAACATGGCGATCGTGACTCTTCATCCCAAACATCTTCAATTTGGTCATGTCTACACATCCGCCCATATTTGAGACATACCCGTCTGAAATCTAAGACCTTTCACCCATTCGCACAAGACTTTTTTTTCATGTTTGTCAAGTGTGTAAGAAGCTTTTGGATACTTGCCTGTCGACTCATTCATCTTCAACTCTGGTCTATTGCAGTACAAATTAAGTTCTTCTCTTGATTTGCTCGTATCTTTCGTCTTACCTGGAATATTCATCACGATGTTGAACACATTATCAAATACATTCTTCTATATGTGCATGACATCCAAATTATGTCGAATCAAAAGAGAACTCCAGTACGGTAAATCCCAGAATATACTCCGCTTCCTCCAACCACTACCAAAATATTTGGAAACACTACTATTTATTGCATCACTACCCATTTCAGTCACCTTCACTAGTCCCGTTCCTTCAATCCTAGATAATAGTTCTTCTCCGATAGCGCTGGTGGACTACTAGTAATCACCGTATTCTTTCGAATCCTCTTCTATCCCTTACGAATTGGTGATCGGGTTTAAAACTTTCGATGATTATCAAACCATGACTGTTTACCACTTTTGGTAAAGTAAACGCTTCAATTATCCTCCATGCAATGTGGACAAGCTAACCTTCCATTTGTCTCCATCCGACAACATAGAGTACGCAGGAAAGTCACTAATTGTCCAAAGCAATGCGCACGATCTGAAAATTTTGTTTGATGAGACATCATAGGTAAGGACACCGCTTCCCACAAATCTACTAACTACGAAATTAATGGTTGCAAGAACACATCAATCTTTTCTTTTGGATTACGTGGCCTGGCACTAGAATTGTGAAACATATATTGTTCCTTCATACACATCCATGGAGGAAGATTATAAGGAGTAACTATAACGAGCCATGAAGAATATTGTTGTCTGATTGACCAAAAGGTTGGAAACCATCATCGAAAGACCCAATCTAACATTACGAATCTCGATTCAAACAAAGGAAACTTCATGTTCAAATGCTTCCATGCGGTGTATCTGCGGATGGTGCATGACCCCATCATCGATCGACGATGCATGCCAGCGCATATTCTCATTGTAGCCTCGGATGCATACAACCTACGTAGTCGAGGGTAAGAGGAAAATAATACATCTTCTTACATGGAATTTGTGATTTCTTTCGAGTTTCGGATGCTCGATTATTGCTCTTGAAACGTGGATGCTCACAAACTTTACATTTCGTCGATTTCGAATCTTGTCGCGATAAATCATGCAATTATGTGGACAACAATCTATCTTGTGCCGAGCGATCCCATGCCACGCAACAATTTCTTCGTCTTTGTAGAAGTCATCGGTACAAGATTACCATCTGGATTTGTCTCTTTCATGAGTTACATTATTTGATCAAAACCTTTCTCGGATATATTATTCTCGACTTTCCAACTCGGAAGTCGAGCCACAGCAGACAATTGTGAATGGTTTGAGCAACTGGCACAACGGTTTATCGACGACGTCAACATGTCGTAAAATTTTCGTGCCTCGACATTTGGTTCCTCTTGGGCTCGACAAAGTTAAGCGAGGACCAGCAAACATCCATTACCATAAATCGATACGCTTGATTGAGGTTGGGGTGATCTTGCATTGTCGGATCTATACTCACATTTGTCTCCCTCGAAAGATCCAGTGTTATAATTTGGAACAAATCCAAATTTTGAAGCGTGATATCGCACGGTATCTTGTACTTGATAAGGTATATTATTGCACTTCTTACAAGGACACTTGATCTTTCCCCGTCCATGAATGATAGTTGATTACTAGCAAACTCGATGAAGTTTTCAAGTCATGAAGAAAATCATGATTTAATCCACCACAGTATCTGACGCTTATACATCCATTCACGATTACGACTCATCACGAGGAAGTGGAAATGAGATTCGAGGAGTGAGGCAAATGTTCTGTCATGGGAAATGGGATTACGGAAGTGAGAAGCAAATCTTGGGAGATGAATGTTCGCAAATGTTGGGAGATGAAGTGAGAGGCAAATATTCAGTACCAACTACTAAGCCCGACTTTAATTTGGTTAATGATTTGGAAGTACATTTGGTTATTGATTTGGAAGTACATTTGTAAGAGGAGATAATTTAGGTGAAAGAGAGATGCCGCATAACTCTATTTATTGGTAAATAGAGGTATACGGCATAATTTTCTAATGTTTGGTTATGTTAGGATAATATTTAGATGCAAAAGACAGTATACTCATATTCAGATCCAAGTCTATTTCACGTTTCATAACAAAAGGTTCTCACGTTATAGAAATAGAAATGCACGAGACATATACTATATAAAAAGTAACACGGATGCATGTCGACATGAAACTAATTTGTAGAGGTATAAAATCGATGCATAAATATAAATCACCAAATAGAAAAAGTTCACACATGATTAGTCTTATTTCTCTTTGATAAAAGAGTAGCAATCACAAAAAATTCGTCTCCTAACCCCTTCACGTGTGGGACATGTGATGTAAATGATCACAACATTAATATATATAGCAATACATATAAATATTAATGGTGTGACCACTACATCACATGTGAAAGTGGTTAGAGAGGAATTTTGTGATTGCTACTCTTTATCAATAGAAATAAGACTAATCATGTTTCTATTGAAATTCGGGAATAAAGTAATTCATTTGTTGTTGACATCAAATCATGCAACATTTCTTATTTGGGAATATGCAAAAAGTAATTCTATTAGCGAAGGAAGAAAAAAAGCTCTCGATTACACAATCATGCAGCATTTCTTATTGCATCCTCGGACGCAAGCGTTTGACGTGTGCAAAAAAAGTGAACAAGCTATCAATTTTTTCATGAATATTTTCAATTAATGTTTATATATAAATTATACAATTCTCTTGATTACGTTCTCTTTTGCGCTAAAAATTCGACTCCCCATACCGAACTTCCATTCTCTTGATTATACAATTCTCTTGATTAATGCTCTTGGTGAAAAAAGAAAAAGTTGTAGGTTCTTTTAAATCCATTTTCCCGATAGCTCGGTTCTTCTCTTAGGTGGTTGTTATGTGACATAAGATTAGTTGAGTTGTGTAGTTTGTTCATTAACCTGTTAAAATCCCTTGTGGCTTAGGAGTGTGTCAGTATTTAACGTATCGTAGATCACTTGGCTTATTGTCGTTTTCTATTGACCTTGATTGGTTTTTTTTCTGATTCATTCATGTGGCTTTAGATATAAACTTGTTGCATCAGACAAGCTCAAGATCATAAGTTCATGCTTTGAAAGACATATTTTTGTATTCTTTCAGACACACTAGAGCTGTATCTTCTATTGTTGCCTGTTTACATTCTTCATTTACCTGAAATGCTCCACACTATTCCTCTTTAGGTTTGTAGATTGAGCTTTAGTTAGAAGAATTAAAAAAATAAAAAAATAATTGTCTATAAAATAAAGCTATTTGCACTAAGCTTTTGTTGGGTTTGATCATATTGTTTAATCTTTCATTGGAAATTTCTTTCATCCTATGTGCTGCATTAAAACTTTTTGAGTTTTGAATGGTGACCACCCAACTAGCTTTGCTAAAGGGCTTGATGTCTAGCCTTTGTCGTTAGTTAGTAATTGTATTTATTTGAATATGAGCGGCTAATAATTTACTCATTAATGAAATGGATATTGGCATATCTATGGCTTATTGTTTATTCTGTTAATGGAATGGATATCGAATATATATGGCTTATAATTTACTCTGTTAATGGAAGCGGATATTTGAATATCTATGGCTTATAAAATACTCATGTATTTTTTGTCGATGTAATTTATTCTTTCAATTGGAATGGACACAAAAGCGTTGGTTGGAGAATTTCTGATATTGCATCTCGTCGCCCAGATAATATTACATTATTTTGAATCAGAAAAGTAGTTTTTAACCTAGGTCGTGATGACCTTTAAGATAGCTCGACATATAAAGAATCGACAAGATTCTAACTCAAGACAACTCACCATCTGAGATCGTCTAGCCCGTTCGATGGACAATTATTGCAATTTGAAAATTCATAATCTATGGTGAGGATTGATTATTGATAGAGTAGCAATTTGAAAATTCATGTCCAATTCTTAAGGGCACCTAAAATCCAACATACTCATTAAATAACCAAGTAAATCCAACATATATACCAATATATCGATACATACCAATATATACCAATACATATATACCAATATATCAATACATACCAATATACTAATACTTACATATATACCAATATATCAATACATACCAATATCGACTAATTCTTACATATATACCAATATATACATATATATATACAATACATACATAACAATAATGTACCAATACATACATAAACATAATGTACAATATATACATATATACATATATACAAATACATACATAAATATAAATTTTAAATAGATATATATATATATATATATATATATATATATATATATATATATATATATATACGGAGGCGGAGTCTTGTTGGCGGTGTGATGTGCGCACGGTGTGTGTGTGTGTGTGATCGGGAGGCAGTCTGTGTGTGTGGCGAGGCAGTGTGTGAGGCTGGGCGGGGGGGGGGTGGTGGTGGGCGAGGGTGAGGCTAGGCGCAGTGGAGGCAGAGGCAGGCGTGCGGTGAGGCAGGTAATTAGGGCTTGGGGGATTGGGTGCGAGCGAAATGAAATTGGGGAAGAATACGCGTCGTATTATTATTTCTTAGCGGATTAGCGACGAAAAATATCCGTCGTTAAATTTAAAACCTATAGCGACGTACTAACGACGGAAAACTTTAACGACGGACAAAATCCGTCGTTGAAATATGAAAAATTGAAAATGGAAAAATCCGTTTTTTATAACGACGTAATAAATCCGTCGTTAATTTTACGACGGACTAACGACTATATAATCCGTCGTTAAATTTCTTAGCATTAAAAATTTAAAAAAATTAATATTAACGACGGAATAAATTCCGTCGTAAATAATATTTAGAATAAATAAAACTAAAAATAAAATTAACGACGGAAAGTATCCGTCGTAATATTAATTAAAAATAAATATTAAAACATCCGTTAATTTCTGACGGATCGGTGACGTTTTTAAATTGTACATTAAAAAATAAAAATCCTTAATTTAACGACGGATTAAGTCCGTCGTTAAATACAACGACGTATTAACGGCGAACATGGCGTAGTTATATATTCGCGCGAAATAGGCCCGCCAAATTCCGTCTTAATAACGTCGCAAATCCGTCGTTAATTTATTACGTCGTTATTAAAATCGTTATTCCGTCTCTGAATGGCGACCCCAATTTTAGCCGTTGCTAATCCGTCGCTGTTCGCGCGTTTTTTTGTAGTGACATTTGTACAAAAGAGAGTTACATTTAACTTGCAATTTGGTAATATTGATATTTTCTTCCCATGTTATGATTTTGATTTAATGACAATTAGTAACTTCACATCTAATTGATATAACACGAGTTCTTTAAAGATTTAAAGCTAAGAACAACAACATTTTACCATTAAATTCTCGATACTAAGTCGGTTTTGGACTATGCTATTAATGTACATTTTAAGTAGTCGCGTCGGTGTCACATCAATTTTAATTGGACAGGATGGTTAATCCAAAGAAAATATTAATAAATATAAAATTTGTATATTTGGAGAAAAATTCAAAGTTCTTCCACAAAACAAACAAACAAAAGGAACTAAAATTTGTGCAATTTATAGAAATTAAGCCAATTAAGATATGACAATGGTTTTAGAAAATGACATTTTGTGCGGATGCGAAATTGAAATATATTTGCCATAAAATATTCATCAAGATAATATGGCTACTATCGTGGGAAAGAGACATAAAGATAAAAGAATTATTGGAATTAAATTCTCACAAATTGACAAAAAAAGGATAAATCATCCGATTGAGACTCGAAATCTAAAAATGACTGTAATATTGAATATCTATACAAGTGATGGATACGGACTCTTTGTTGAGAGGGTCCAATATCTCTACTACCTCACGTCTCTCTTTATTAGATACTAACAAATATACTCTTTTATTCTCCTCCAAAATCACGACTTTCGCCTCATTTGATTTCAGACTCTCATTGCTACCTATGTCATCTTCTCCATCGGCTTTTACGTCTCCATCTCCTCGTCATCTTATTCTCTCTATGTGACATGACACACACAACGTAATCCACTCCTCTTCAATTTATCACGCCGACTGAATGCCACAATGATGGCGGTGGCCGGCCGCCTCTGCCTTATCTCGCATCTCTTTCCCTACCCTTCGCTCTTTCTCTATAAAGAACCCAAAATTAGATCTCTCCACTTTTTTTGTCAACGCCACCACCGCCCGTCTCTAGATCCGATAAACCATCGATGGAATTCACCATCCCATTCTCATCGTTGTCATCCTTTCCTCTTTTCTCATTACCGTGAACAGACAACGACCATGTTGGAATTGAGCATACAAAAGTACTGAGAACTTCTTGGGCGATTGCAAAATAAAACATAACTATAGAAGGTAGATCAAGCTACAAATGACTTAAACAAAATCAAAAAAATAGAAATGAATTCAAAACCGTATCCTAATGCCGAGTTAAGGAGTTCTCTTTCTGCATGACGATATACACCTTGGTAGTGCTCCCAGTTCTGGCGTATTGCCCCCAAAGATAAAATGACAAACATCTCGAAGGTGGCGCACCATGAACCAACTAGCTCATGCGAATCGGACGAAACGAGGATAAAGCTCGAACACGAGCTATGTATTCAAAGAGTGCTATGAGTATGATGGAATGCGGATTGACAGTAAGTGGCTAATGTAGGGGGAACATGTCATATTTATAGGGTACAATCCACATGCAGTGGAGCATGTTGGAGTCAATAGCCATCAAGGTTGAGTTATGTCGGCCTTGGCGTTACAACCATTGTAGGAGGGGATAATTCGGACATTTTCACATGTTTCATGTGGCGCCATCATGTCGGAGCATTTTCGACGATTACGGATGAATCTGGACAGCGCGTGTGTCCAAGTTCATTGGACGTAGTTGGACGTCTCTCCAAGTGCACAAGATGGGCCCAGCGGTTGGACCACATGAGTTGGGCCTTGAACAAACTCCAACTTTGGGCTCAATCAATCGATATTCCAAAAGGTAAAGGCCTTGGGCCCTGAACCAGGGCCACAAAAAAGCCCACAAATAGGCCCAAAAAATAGCATAAAGAACAATTGCCAAGATCCAAATCCACGGACTTGGACCACAGAGCCGGAGCCACGATAGGTGATGGGTGTGGCGCGTGGGCGGGCAGTGCCGACGGTGTACGTATGAACTTTTCAGCCCATAACTTGTGCATGTAATTATATTAAGTGTTCAATGAACCACTTATATAGACAATTAATGATGTTACATTAATCAATGTGGGATAATCATTAAATAATTTATGCTTATCCACTTAATCACATAACTCTATGTTTAAGTGATCAAATTTGATTCACTATTTCTATCAGGAACCAGATTTGAACTAGTGACATGAGGACTTTCAGTCCTCTCTTGGACTAAGAAATAGACCCTAGAAGCTAAAAAATAGTATCCTGAGCAATTGCAATAATCGGGTTCATTGATATTCCTGGTATAGTAGATGCTATCACACATACAATCATACTCAATTCGATGGAATTATTTGATCTTAAAGGAGATCTTCTATAATTTCGCACCTGAAGGGTGATGTCTTGGTTTCGTTTAATCATTAATAACTTGATTATTTTTAGATAATAGTAGATAGAAACAACGCATGGGACTCCAAAGATAAAGAGAGAAACATAAAATATCACTATGGTATAAACAAAGAATTTCGAGTAAGCATTATACAATCTCTAAGATTATTTTTAGAAAAAAAGAGAATATATCTTCCATTTTCTACCACATATCCTATTTTAATACTAAGAAATGTTCCGCTCAGTCCACTACTACTACTTGCAGAGGCTTCCTTCTAAGGCGAAATGCTCCCCACCGATGTATTTTACATCCCATAGTTTCGACAGATCGCTTAGCCTCGTTCATCTCTACGCAAGAGGCTCGATCAGTGAGCTATTATGCACTCTTTCAAGGGTGGCTACTTCCAAGCAAACCTCTTGGCTGTCTTTGTACCCCTACCTCCTAGGTCCTGTAGATACTCGTACAATATTTCCTATTCATCGATCTACACTTGCCTTTATATAGTTAGATGCAAAATTATATATTTTTAAAACAAGAATTAAAGTAGTAGATCTTTTAGTACCTTGTCGCCGCAAGGGAAAAATCGGACTATTTGGTGGAGCTTGGGTTGGTAAAACAATACTCATTATGGAGTTGATTAACAATACCATGATAATCTAATCAAAACTTAGATCGATCCTATGTTGTTTAATTTTGAAAAATCAAATATTACGTCACTCAAAATCTTGATCCAAATAGCTTCCTAACAACTTGATCATATATATATATTGAACATGTGGCCGCACCACAAGCTGACATGTGGCAGTCTCTTGTTCATTTATTTATTGTTTTAATTTTCGCAAGGATAAATTGGGCAAAAATAAAAGGTTAGCCTTCGTCTTATTTTTCTTCTTCTTCTTCTCATCTCCTCCGATTTTCTTCATCTTCTTCGAATTTTTTTATGACAGCGACGACGACGGATAGTGGCGCAACAACAGTGATGTGAAGCAGCAGACAACAACTTTTGAAAAAAAAAGAGAAGAAAAATAAGATTTTGAGAAGAAATTTGGGGATTTTGTGGAAAAAAAGATGTGAATTTTGAAGGATCGAGAGACATGATGGTTATGTCGGTTGTTTACGACGAAGTTCACAGTGTCGAGAGAAGGAAGTGGCAAAGCGATGGAGAAGGATAATAGGAGTTTTGTTGTCGAAAATGAAGGATGCATACTGCAAAACATAAAAATGCATACCACAAAACGTCAACAGGCATTCTATAAAACGTAGACATGCATACTAAAAAATATAAACCTATATATTTTCTAACAAAAATACTCATATTACAAAACAATAACTTGCATACTAAACATAAACTTGCATGTTATGAAAAACAAACATGTATGCTACGAAGCACAAACTTGCATGCTTTAAAAAAGAAAATCATATGTTTCTCATTCACGATATCTCTCTTTATATCTTCTCCAATATACACAAACAATTATCTTGTTGATCATTTACTTTCTTTATTGTTGATCATTTGTTTTCTTTCGAATTATGAAGTTAGAAGTAATCGATCTAAACGTGAGAATAAATTTTGAAGAAATCAATCTCATATGTATTTTGTGTTCAAAATTATGCAGTTTTATGTTCATTCGTATTCAGTTTTCTGTATAAAAATATGCATGTAGTTTCTGAAGAAATAAATCTCATGCATTTTTTTATTAACACGTATGCAGTTTTGTGTTTAAATATATGCAGTTTTGTGTTCAAACATATACAATTTTCTGTTTTAAAACATGCATGATTTGTTTTTTCATATCACATAAAAAATCAAATTATTAATCTACCCTCATCGCAAAGACAAAATCAACACAAAATGGCTTAAAAATCCGAAAAAATCTCCACCATAAGATCTATGAGATGAATGGATGAGATTGAGTACTACATACTATCTCGTATTCGGATACTATTTGATCCATCATATATATATATATATATATATATATATATATATATATATATATATATATATATATATATATATATAGTTAGGTTTCGTTAAAGTCAAGAAATGAGCCCTACTGAAAAGTCCGCCTGGGGTACCCGAGGTTTGGGCGGTTTGGGTTTAAAAATTAAAGGTCCGAAAAAAATCGAATCTAAAAAGCTTGCCCGAAAAAAAACCACGGGCCTACGGGACTTCGAGCAAAAAAGCATGGGGTTTTGGGCTGAAAAAGCCCCCCAGAATTCTATTAAATATATATATTTATAATATTATTTAATATACATATCTATAATTTTTTAATAATATTAATTATATTTTATATAATTATTTATTTTTTATAGTAATAATTTTCTTACTAATTCACATACTGGTTAGGAAAATAAATTTTGAAAAAAATAATAACCTCATAAATCATTTAAAAATAATCCCTAAGAGAACCAAAAATATATACATTAATGATTAATGACCTTATAGTATGCAAAATCTATTTTGAATCATTGAACTTAAATATATATATATTTTATAATAAATTTATTATTTTCTATTATTTTATGCATATAAGTGGGATTGACGTTTAATAATATCATTTATCTTTGATTTATAATTACTAATTTTTTCTCCTTAAATTAAAGAATTAAAATTATATTGCATTACAATATCATCGCATGAATACATAAATATGTCAAGATATACAAGAAGCATTATCATAAGAATAAGTAAGCTCAAAATATTCTCATCACTGATTCTTTATTTAAGTTAAGGAGTTATAAGATCTTAATTAAGTAATTATTTTTTTAAAATTTTATATATTAAAAAAATAAAAAAATTATCTAAAAAAAGCCCGTTCGCCCGAAAGCCCGTCCGGGGTTGGTTTGGGCTTCATATTTTTAGGTCAGAAAAATTTCGGGCCCGGTCCGAAAATATTAAAAGCCCGACGGGCCTAGGGCCGGGTCAGCCCAGCCCGCTACTTTGCCAGCTCTAGTTTCCGTAGTATCCGGTCCCCAGATAATATATAGTATTCAATCTAGACCACATATTTTGAACACGTGACCGAACCACAAACTGACACGTGGCAACTTCTTTCTCTTTTCTTTTTTTATTTTTACAATGGGCAAAATGGAAAGAAATCAAATAAGTCTTCTTCTTCTCGTCCTTGACGTCAGCGGACGTTGCTGGCGGCGATGGAGGCAGCACCTGCAAACAGCAGCAACAACAACATACACGAACAACAACAAACAACAGATTTTGAAAGAAAAAAAATTGAGAACAAAATTGATGAATTTTGAGAAAAAATAGAAGATGGATTTGATAGATGATTGAAGAATCGAGAGAATGGTGTCTATGGCGGTGGTTCACGAAAAATTCACCAGTAACCGAGAAAATAGACTACGGAATTGACAGAGAAGAATGCATGAGAGATTTGCTGTGGAAAACCATAAAACTACATTTAACAAAACATGAAACTGTATGTGGCACGAAACACAAACATGCATTTAACAAAGCACGTTCATGCATTTAATAAAACATGTTGATGCATTTAACAAAATATGTACATGCATTTAACAAAATGTAAAAATACATTATTGGCCAACGGCATGTGAGCAGCGTCGAGCGGCGTGCAGTCTGGCCTTCATTGGGCCGCCCCGACGCCGAACGCGAAGCCCAATCACATGCATATTGTGTTCAACTGCATGCATTTTAATGTTCATTTGAATGCATAAGTCAATTCAACTAAATGCATGGTTTGTTTTTCGCAATCACATAACAAATCAAATTATTAATCTACCATTTCTGTAGCGAAATCAACGAATTAAACTTAAAAATATGAAAAAATCTCTACCATAGGATCCATGAGATGAGTGGATGAGATTAAGTACTATATACTACCTCAGGCTCGGATACTATATAGTGGAGGGATCAAATAGTATCCGAGCATGATGTAGTATATAGTACAAAATCTCATCTACTCATCTCATGGATCCTGGTGGAGATTTTTTCGGATTTTTAAGCTTAATTTCGCTACAGAAATGGTAGATTAGTAATTTAATTTGTTATGTGATTGCGAAAAACAAACCATTCATTTAGTTGAACTGAACAATGCATTTAAATGAACACCAAAATATATGCAGTTGAACACAATAATGAATGTAGTTTGGAAGCGCACGTCCATCGTACGCTTACGTGCCCCTTAGCGCCCGTTGGACAACAATGCATTTTACGTTTTGTAAGATGCACGAACATGTTTTATTAAATGCATGAACGTGTTTTGTTAAATGTATGTTTATGTTTCATGCCAACATGCAGTTTTATGTTTTGTTTAATTCAGTTTTATGTTTTTCGACAGCAAATCTCTTATCCATCATTCTCCGTCAATTGGAATCAAATCGTCGTCTCTTTTCCGATTAATTGATGAATTTTGCCGTGAACCACTGACATAGCCACCATCTCTCTCGATTCTTCAATCCTCTATCAAATTCATCTTCTATTTTTTTTCTCAAAATCCATCAATTTTTTTCTCAAAAATTTTTTCTTCTTTTTTTTCTTTCAAAATATGTTGTTTTTTGTTGTTCGTATATGTTATTGTTGTTGTCCGCCGTCGTCGTCGTCGTTGCCATCGTTACCGTCATTGTAAAAAAAAATCGAAAGAAGAAGAAGAAGAAGAAGGTTGATTTACTTTCTTCCCATTTTGTCCATTGCGAAAATTAAAAAAAAAATGAAAAAGAGCTGCCACATGTCAGCTTGTGGTATGCCCACATGTTCAAGATGTGTGGTCTAGATTGGATACTACATACCATCTGGTGACTGGGTACTACGGGAACCCAACCATATATATATATATATACACATGCATATGCATTGATGTCCAACAATCCCCACATAAGTGGAAATAGTCATATGCATGTATGCCGACACAACTCAGTCTTCAAGAGACGTTAAAGTATTTAGATAGGTGGTTTATGGCCTTGAATATTCCATAGTCGATACATCGGTGGATTAGTTTACATAATGCCTTAAACTATTCCCCCACAGCGTGTATTCATGTGGCAATGATATCAACATTTTAACACCTCAACTTCATCCGTTTTTACGTTTGATTCCAATTGACATTGGACATTCACTTTGGATTCATAAGTGATTTATTTGAAGAGGCCCCACTTCGTACTTAAATAGGTGGTTCTTTCCGGGTATCTTGACATACTCAACCTCCTCGTGGTATTAGGAATCATTAAGAGTCAAGACTCAATCTCACTACTAGGAAGTTTCCACACTCGTATGCTTTCTAGAGAATAGACTAACTTGAGTGTTTACATACAAACTCTCATAGCTTAGTTATCCCAATGAACCAATTTCTTGTGATCTCCAGTAATTATGATTGGGTTACCACTATAATTGTTCTTAAAACGTGGATTTTAACTTAATTCCCTCTAGCAACTTGATCACATTGTATACTAAAAATTTGCTTTCATATAAGTGGGAGATTGTTGGATTTGTAAAATGAAAGTAGACTGACTGAGCTTGTATACAATGTTTCATGTAGCACTATTCTGATTCATATCCGAATTGTTTACTTTATTGCATATGTTGTCTCATTATCTCATACAAAAGTTAGATCATACAATGTGCAAAATATCACAAAAGTCTGTATGATTGGTTAAGCTGGTTGAGATATAAAAAAGATCACATGTGAGACAACTTAAGGATGAGTTGGTGGTATAAGTTGCAGTATAGATAAGAAGTAACTTGACATGGTTGTTCGACTATGCCGTCGTCTTGGCGTATTGATGGATCACGGTGAGATGAGTTCTTCTATCTAACCATCATGAAAAACCTAGATTTAGGTGACTTTACATAGATCTAGATCTCGATAAGGTTTCAGATGAGTATGAGTTACTGACCATTACTTTGACTTGTTATGGGTAAGGGTTACATGAGATAACCCAATATTCTTCGCATCTTGGGTAGTGGCAGTACTTGTATATCATTCTTGTTATCTATATCGAGTAACCGTATCCGCTTAGGATAATGACTTCTTCTTAAGGAGCTCAAAATGTTTATTATACTAAACCTTACAGGGTTAAGTTAGTTCAAGTACAATAATACAGTTGGGTGATACTACTTAAGGATTTATTAAGAGATTAATTATTTTAAACAGTCATAATGCTATAAATAATTAATAGACGTGCAATATCTTAATTATAAGGACTCGTAAATCTTAGTACAAACCAGATTCCACTTTGGTAATAAATGGATAAGTCAACATTTATTCTTTAATTGAATGAATATAGTTTATGAATTAATTTATGTTATGGATTGAATATAAGACAATTAATTCATTATAGTCTCATCTTTATTCCTTGTATCTGATATCTAGGCTGGCCCACCGAGACATGTGGCCATGAAATTTTTCATCCCCCCTTAGTACAGTCCCACTGAGACTGTCTTCTGATTATTGTATTATTTATTTAATACATCTCATAGTCTAGGTATAAATTATCTGACATCAAAAGATATCAAAGATAATTATTCTTGAAAGGAATTATCTTCAGGATAGAAGATAATTATTGTGTTTATTAGATGTGCTAGAATCCTCTCATATTAGGATTCTAAGGAGCAATATAAATACAGGGTATGAGAAAATCAGTAGTATCCTCAAGTTATCTCAACTGTGATTTTTTTTATATCTCAACTAACTTAACCAATCATACAGATTTATGTGATCTTCTACACACGTATGATCTCATTTTTATAAGAGATAAAATGACAACATATGCAATCAAGTAAACAGTTCAGATAGGAGACCAGAGTAATGGTAACATGAAATATTGTATACAAGTTCAACTAATCTGTTTTTAGTATACAAATCCAACAGGTTGAGTGTATTGTACTCTCTCACATAATAGTGGCTGGATTTTAATACTTCCAAGAGTGCAAAATCAAAAGGAAAGACAAATATGGAAGGAAGTTGTATTTGATCGTACCGTTGATTGCTAGGGCACAAGACGTGGGATATAGGTAGTGAATAGGAAATGAGGGCTGCCAAATTGGGTTGGGCCTTTAGATGTTGGGGCGATTAGATTTAACATTGAAAAGTTGAATCAAACTGAAATTAGCGATTTGATTTTTTGTTTTTTTTTTACAAAATGGTTCAGTTCAGATTAAAATTATTGAAATCAAAATATTTTTTATTTTGGTTTCAGCTAAAATTTTCAGGTATAAACCAAACTCAAGCGAATTTTCATATATAATTATATTATATATTTATTAACTAATTATTTAAATGTTAGACATCAAAATAAGATATAGTTCACTTCTGTTCTGAATCTGCACTTACCCATCATCCCCAAAATCAAAAACTGAATCTGAAACCCTACTTTTCCCACCGCTTCACCTCGTCGACCACCGAGGCGTACTTGTTGCCCTTGCAGCCACACAACTCTCTCTCTCTCTCATGGAAGCAAAAGGATTTACAAGTATTAGTGCACTTGTTTTCAAAAACAAATAAAGTTTTTCCCTATTCAATCAATGCAAAGATATTTGACCTTATTCGTTTCTTGTTCTTATGTTCTGTTGTACTTAGAGCAGGCAAAATAAGCCCGGTCCGAAAAATCCGTCTGATATGGGGTTTGTGCTTAAAAATTAAAGATCCAAAAAAAATCGAACCTAAAAAAGCCCACTCCAAAAAACCCATGGGCCTACCGGGCTTCAAGTAAAAAAAGCCCGAGGTTTCAGGTCATAAAAGATCGTCTGGTATTCTATTAAGTATACATATTTATAGTATTATTTAATATACATATCTATAATTATTTAATAATATTCATTATATTTTATATAATTATTTATTTTTTTATAAATAAAAGTATTAATTTTATATATTAAAAAATTAGAAAAATAACTAAAAAAAGCCCGACAGCCCACCCGGGGCTAGTATGGATTTCATATTTTTAGGTTCAAAAATTTGGACGAGGCGACCGGACTCGAAAATGTAAAATCCGAGGTAGGATCGACCCGACCCATTACTTTTGTCGACTATAGTTGTATGTATCAATCTCCAAAGGGTATGCAAAATATTGCCAACGTTATTTTGTTATCAAAACCCATCGAACCCTGCGTTATATATATGCTCTATTATTGAGCCATGAGATTTCCACAGTAAAGATACAACAACAATTATAGCTAAGGGTGTGCATGGACCGAACCGAACCGAAAAAATCGATCGAATCGATCGGTTTTGATCGGTTCGGTTCGGTTTTTAAGAAAGTCGATTTTCGGTTCGGTTCAAAATTTTAATTAAAATCGGTTTTCGGTTTTACGTTTTAGGTTCGGTCGGTAACCGAATCGAACCGAAACTATTATTTTTATATATTTCTATATTTTATATAATAATTAATTAATATTTTAATTAAATAATTAGGATAAAAATATGTTTATTTAAAAAATTATATATATAATTTTTATTTCGATCGGGTTTTCGGTCCGACCGAAACAGATCGTTTTTTCGGTTCGGTTTTCGATCGGTCCAAAATTATAAATCAGATCGGTTCGGTTCAAAAAAATTCATTCGGTTCGGTTTTCGGTTTTGAAAATTTCGGTCGGTCGGTCGGTCGGACCGACCGATGGACACCCCTAATTGTAGCTGCACAATCCCCCCTTCCCATTTTTTTTTCTAATTTCATTTTTCAAGTTTTTAATATATAATGATATATATTTGTTTTATTTGATGTATATGCTATATTGATTGAAGTGGAAGACTATTACATATTTATTTTATTTATTTATTTGTTATGTTTGATTATTTAAATTTTCTTTTTAAAAATTAATATTACACTAAAGATACACAAAGTAAAATACGAAATTACATAATTAACTCAAAACAAATATTACATAAAATAACTCAAGCTGAAATAATAATTGAAAAAAAATTAAATAACATAAAATAACTAAAGATGACACAAATTTAAAACACACAACTAACAATCAGAAAGACAACCAAATAAAATTACATAAAATAACTAAAGATAACACAAATTTAAAACACAGAACTAATAATAAGAAAGACCACCACCGGAACCTCCAACGTCCGAAGTAAATTCTGGAAATAGTTAGAGTCGTCTTGTGGTGTTATTCCTTGATTTTAAAGAACTTTTTCTTGTTCTTGCCGAAAGTATTCACGTCGTGCTGGATCACGAATCGTATCCAAATCAATCATGTTGTGCTGGATCACGAATCGTATCCAAATCAATTATTAAGTTTTAACAATTGAGTTTTTTGTTCTAATATTTTAAGTTTGAATTAAAATAAATTAAAAACATTAAGTTGAATAAACAAAGAAGAATATTCTTTTTCTGTTATAAAATAGAGTAAATAGTTGGGAATAAAATATTGTTTTTATTATAAAATAGAGATAATGAAACTGTAAAATGATGCAAACACTTGGTGATGGTCTCAGTAAAGATATTTGTTGTAGTTGGGCCTAAGATTGTTCATTTGTTTTACACAACCTCGATTTTACAATGTCTGCCCAAGTTGATTTCAGTTTTTTTTTCCCCTGTAGTAGTAATCATTGTTTGGGATTATTGGTAGTAATCAATTTTGCTTATTTTTCTGTTGGTGCTTATTATTTTTCAGTTCGAAGTCTGCAACTCTAGGTTGAGACTGAACTTAGCTCAAGAAACTGGTTCATCACGGTCTGATATTTGTACCATTTACAGGTATTATAAAAAATGGACGGTCTTTTGCGCGCATACAGTGAAACTCACTCCTAATTAATTTTAAATTAATTAATTAATATTAAATTAGTTTTAATTAAAATTAATTAATTTAATAAATCTTAATTATAAATTAATAAATCATAATCATGAATTAATAAACTTTATTTTAAATTAATAAACCTTAATTATGAATTATTAAATATTAATTTTAAATTAATAAACCTTAATTGTGAATTAATAAATATTAATTTTGAATTAATAAACCCTAATTGGAATTAATAAACTCTAATTTTGACTTAATAAACTCTAATTAGAATTAATAAACCATATTTTGAATAATAAATCCTAATTATGAATTAATAAATTTTAAATATAAATTAATAAATCATAATTATGAATTAATAAATTTTAATAAATTTTAATTAAAATTAATAAATTTAATTATAAATTAATAAAATCTAATTATTCTACTCATCATAATTAATATATAATTATTTTTAAAAACAATTGTTCATGGTGAATCGGAGCTCACCCAAGTTTTTGTCTATAAAAATGGTTTGAGTTTTAAATATAATTTCAGGTTCGGTTTTACACTGAACTGGGCATTCGATCGCCCCTAAATGTTTTTGAACAAATTAATAAGGATACAGTTGTTAATTCAATATTTTTATTTTTTTTAAATGAAAAGCTATTGTGTGGGAGCTTTATTTTTTTAAATAAAAAGCTATAGTGTGGGAGCTATGTGTAGAATTATTCTTTAAAAAAAATAAAAGATCAAGTCTTGGCCTGACCTGTCCAAATTAAAGGTCAATATGATATAAGGGTATTTAAGCTATTTCCAATTTATAAATTGGATCTTCCAAAAATAATTATTCACTCCAATCCATTTAAAGTGTCACATTTTTTTTATGAGTATTTATGAGAAAAATATAAAATAATTAAAATATTAAAAAATAAGTAAAATTTATATTTTTTTTGAAGGGATAATTATTTTTAAAATAAAATGAGATATTTATAATAAGATAACTTTTTTTAGAAAGTGGTATATTTTATGGGAGGTAATATTTTTTTAGAAAACAAGACAAGAAAAGTGACCCACTCAAATCAATACATACAACTGTGAATGGTATGTAACGATCTTCGTGTATACGCCTCTGAGAAATCGAAGCCGGAGAGAACGGTGATCTGTGCTCGTTTGTATGCTTCGACGAGAGAATACATCTACACTTACAGACAACCCACTGAGTTCCAATTTGCTATAAAAGGTAAACTTTGATGGCTGTTTATTGTTTTCAATTTTATTTTGTAAAAATGAGACGATTTGGGAATTGGCCTTCACTGATTTCATTGTTTCTCTGATGTTCATGGCGATATAATGCTTCCTTGGAAGTTTGATTGCCTTTATTTGCTTTGATTTTCATGAGTTCTCATTTTCTTTATTTCCCCCCAATTGTAATAGGAATCGAGGAGTGAAGTAAATTAGGGTTTAGATATAATTGTTTCGGTAAAATGAAATTACGTTTGATCGTTGTCGAATTTTTATTCTTTTTATTGTTTGCCATGTGAAATAATTAGAACTATTGCCAGAACAGATGAGCACTCTGGATGTAGTCATCACTCACACTCTTGATTATATTTTGAGCTGAATTAAGGATTGCTGCAATTTTGTTGCTGGTGATCGATTCGGGTAAAAAATTACACTTTTTGATGCCACTCTATTTCAATGTATGCCTGTGTTTGGTGATTTAGACATTTAGTTGGAGCATTTAGAGCTTGGCATGGTCCATCGACGGCCTTTGTTGCTTCCATCATTCATCGTGATACTTAAAGGCTAGATGAGCTGAGGTATCGTCGTAGAGGGTGTAGTCTAAGTTTATTTCAAGAAGTTTGTGACTCTGAAACGTCTTAGAAGTTATGATAAAGCGTTTCTCCTTCATCTTAGATTGTTACATTGGTGTACTTACATAGTAATGTTTTGTTTCTTCTCTCAAATAAAGTGACAATGAAGAAATCAGCAAAGGGAGAAACGACTAGCTTGCTGAAGTGGGTGGAAGAGAGAATGAAGCTGAAACGCGAGCTTGAAGAAGAGAAGGAAAAGCAGCACAAGAACAAGGAGCCACGGAGTAGTGTCGTCGCTGTCCCTTACCTCCCCGAAGATTGCATTTTCCACATCATTGTTCGCTACCACTTGAATCGCTGCTAGCATCAAGGTTTGTCTGTAAGGCCTGGCACGGGATTGTCAGTAGTCCTGATTTTATCAATGCCCATCTGCAACGATCGAATATCGGATTGATATACTTGACCCGGCTGTGAAGGCTTGCTCGTCTTCTGATGATTGGAAGGCATCGAGCTCATCATCAGCCATGAAAATGAATTCAGTGTTGATGCCAAGGTCTTAGGATTAGACTCTATTACTGAACTTCACTGGAACCTTTTCAACCCGCTGCACCGGTTTCAGATAAAGTATTTGGAAATCGAAAATGCCAAGAGCACAATAAAAGAGTACAGCGTGGCGTGCACCGCCATATTAAGGCAACATGCAATGGCTTGATTGTTCTTGAAAATGTTGTGAAGGAAGAGGGTTAATCGTGATGAACCCTGTCACGAGGGAGGTGAAGACAGTGCCTTTGGGAACTATGTGTAGTCCTCACCGTGAATCGTACGGATTAGCGTTTTGCCACAAGTCAAGCGGGTATAAATTGGTGCACTTGTTTCAGGACAACTCGCAGTACATTGGGTGTGAGATTATGCACATTGGGAGTGGACCGTGGAGAGTCATCGGCGGACCCCTCATGGATTTATGGGTTGGTTAGGGTACCGGCGGTTTTGCTATCGAAGCTCTGCATTGGCTCCCACGTGTTGATCACAATGAGTATATTGTGTCGATGCCGTTGAAGGATGAAAAGTTTGTGAAGATACTGCTCCCCAACACGGTGGGATTCATGACCGTGTTCTTGAAATTGGTGGAAGTCTTGGCTTCGTGTCTCATCTGTCGGCCATCCAAATTGATGTGTGGATCTTGAGGAGTTTAGGCAGCGAAGGTTGGGCGAAGCATCACAGCATCGTGTTGGATTGCGTGAGAAATATGGTTCCTCTTTATTGTGTGAGAGCAGGTGGCGACTTGGTTTTTGAGCATGGTAATCATCTATATGCTTATGATCGACATTTGCAACTTATGAGGAAGATCGAGGTTAACAACGAATGGCATCCCTCGCCCAGATGCTATCTTCCTCATGTAAACAGTCTTATCTCGTGGAAGACCAAGCAAGACGAGTAAAAGGTGTGACAATAACCGTGCCCTTGAAATTGGTAGAGTGGTATGAATCCCACCAACGGTGCTAGATCGATATCAAGTGCGCACCTAAGGTAGCACTGCAGATATCTTGATGTAAAAATAAGTAAAAAATAAAAAGGTTTCGCCTTGAAATTGCTCGGGTCGTGTGGTTACTCATCTCCGTTGTAGGCTTTCAATTGAGGGTAGACCAGAATGAAGGGCACTCACCGCTTTTCTGTAAGTCATTTTTGGTTCTGCATCATCGATGGTATCGATATTGATCCTATCTTTATGTTATCAATGAACATTGAAATTCTCTTGCAGCTCTAACTCTGCAGATTTTACTCAATACTAATGTTCGTTGATGCTGTGTTAAATGTTTTGAATTTGTATCTTTACTAATGTTGGTAGCTCGCGTTCATGTGTAGACGCGTTTATTGGTGAAATGAAATATGAGATGTAATATCGAGTTGCAACAGATGGTTGGAACAAAATGCGAGCTCCTTTTTCTTCTGCAATAAGATGTTATGAGCTTCATTCCTACTCGAAATATTGTGAATCAAGATTGATGATCATGCTCTATTATATGAACCAAAACATTCTAAGTAGAAACCACATTCATTCGTCGCGAATCTTGTTCTTCCCTTACTCTAAATTCGCATCAAACTGCAAACAATCACATCAGTTTTTTCTGAAAAGGTTCATTCAAATGCTGCTAGTGCAGGTTTCGAAGGATTTGTGAGGAAGACGTCAAGTAGCTCATCAATGGTGGAGAATTGTAGGTCCGGATGCAGAGCTGAAGCCTCGACATCATCCTCCCTGAGATCAAAATCTGCGGTCACGCCTTTTATGGAGACGGTATGACGGATGGAAAATGGTAGATTCTGGGGATCTGGCAGAGCTACAATACAAGAAATAAAAGAATCATCAATTCTCTCTCTAAATCATGAACATTCTCAACAGAAGTACACTGACTCTCAGAAAGGCTCACAATTTCTTCTTCTGTGATGCGAGTTTTCTTCAAGATTTTCCAGGTTTCTTCTCTCAGAGGAAATTAACTCAAGCTGTGATACAAGGTTTCTTCGCGGCCGGTATATCATGAAGCAGTTTGCTCATTCTCGGATCAGTCGCCACTTTGATCGTGTAAATGCCTGTCTTCTTCATAATTCAGCAGAAACAAGAAACACACACATTATTTGGAAAATAAATAAAATTTGTGAGATAGAAATGGTTGAACAAGCTGTTAATTAATCACATTGGGCTTCACCGCTGCCATAAACAGTGATCTGTTGTTTATTTGGATCACAAGGGTGGAGCAAAATGTTGATGAAGTAAGCGCCGCACAAATTTACAGAGACGAAAGTGTTAAGGAAATTTTGCTTCGTCAATGGCTCTTCTGATCTTCCTCTTCTTATCGAGGCACGCTTCGAATGGTGGCAACGTGCTCGCCCGGTCCTCCTCCACTCCGAAATCCGATGGCAGCAACCTCTGTGGAGCACGGTGTGTGTTATGTCGAAATATGATTTCTCAATAAGTTTCGAGATGAGGTGGTCATTCAATACCAAGTAATTATTAAACAGAACAAAGAACTAACAGTAGTAAATCATCCCAAGAATTTGATATGTTTGTAAAGGAGCTGTAATATTTTAAATATTAAGATATTTCTTGATAAGATAGAATGTCAGCTCGAGAAAAGTACGTTAAAAAAAATAGTGTTCCCATTAATCTCTCTTTTAACTTCGCTATTGGAGCCTAAAGGTGTACGGTTAATTAGTAGATCTCGACCAAAACAAGAAGGGGCTAAGGTAATGAACATATAATCTAATGATCCGGTTACATAAATACTTATTTATGTCTTTGCCTATTCGAATGTTCAAACTTCAACTCAACTCCTTTATTTATTATTTTCATAATGCGTTCACTAAATGCTCAACGAGCTCGCACTCGTTTGCATGCTTAACGAGTCGAGTTCGAGTTAAACCAACCAGTGGCGGAGCCACATGGAAGCATGGATAGGTTCAAGCCCATGTCAATTCTATTTTTTATTCTTCAAACATCGACAATCGTCGAAATTATTATCATCAGTTCATGCCAACTGCAGTGAACGGATGGAGTTAATTGTGCAATAAAGTCCCCCCCTCCCCCCCTTCTTGGAAAATCATGGCTACGCCACTGGTTCACACTGCCCACAAACTTAATGATTTTGAATTGAGCAAAGCTCTAGCTCAACTATATCTGAACTCAAGCATGCTACTATCTTGCTCAGCTCATTTACAACCTTACTAGTTGCATCAAGATAGCTAACATACCTTGATATTACCGGCAATCTTGGTAGCCTCCAAGATCTTAAGTTGGCCAAAAACTTGTGGATAGGCCACCACGGATATCACCACATCAACTTCCTCACCGCAGCAACAAGCTCGTCTTGTGCGTTAACTCTTCCCTACAAAACAAGAAGAAAGTTAAAGCAAGTTCAGAACTTACCAACGTCTTCTAATTAAATCGACAAATAATGTTTGTTCGAGCTAATGGTACATACTTTGACTACGATTGCTCCCATGGATTGGAACTCAATGAGTATGTCTGTTTTGTCGGAATCTGGCCTTGTAAAAACATAAGTGGGATGCCCTAATTTGATGGTTGCCCTCACAATCTAGCTGCCAATCTAACCTGTTCCACCAACTATTTGGATCCTGATCTCATTTTGCTTTATTGCAATTCCCACTCGTTTCTTTTCTCTCTTTTTTTTTCTTCCTTACCTTGATGAAGTGAAACTCGCAACTGTAACCTAAGGCTGTGTTAGTAGGTAGACTTATGTATTGTAGGCTGCAAACCACACAAGTGAAGCAACGTGCATTAGTATGAGGCATGTATAACACACTAGTTTTGATGAGTATCGATGCGACTCAAAAACTTATGACCTAATTTTTTTTAAAATTAAACTAAAGCATAATTTGGAATTGAAGAAAACAATGGAAAATAAGTATCAAAGGTTTGAATGATTTCAGGGTCTTATTTCTCAATCAAATCATCGTTAAGCAGGACTAGATGCATGTACATAAAATATTTGTTCAATAAAGAACATGAAACATCTGACATAAACACGACTAGAATATTGTTTAAATTTGAAAAACACCAACCACCACCAAATGCAATAGTTTTAATGTGAATTTCTTTGTTCCCCTTTTTTAATTTCAGTTGTAATAGAGTTTATTTTACAAGTGGGCTTACATGTGATGTCCCAATAATATTGTATACAATTTTTGTTTTGTTTTATCACAAAAAACAAACATGAATTATTAATTAATTGGCCAATCTTGGCATTTTTATTCATGCAAGCAAAATAAAATTAAGCATTTGAGCATTCAGTGAAATGCTGCTGAAGCAGGCTTGGGCGCATCATGAGTCCGAAAAATGTCGAGAAGCTCATCGACGGTGGTGATTTTGATGTCTGGATACAGCGCGGAAGCCTCCACGTCATTCTCCGCAAAGTCATAGCCCGTCGTCACGCCTTTTATGAAGATACTGTGCAGGATGGCCACCGGTATGTTGTCAGGATCCGGCAGCTCTGAAACAAATGTACCTAATTAACATGAAAATGTAACAGACAAAACCAACCACGATAAATAATTAATAGACTTACTTTCCGAAAGGGCCACTACTTGTTCTTCTGGGATATGAATCTTTTTGAAATTCCTTCCAGTTTTCTTCTCCCACTTTGAAATTAACTCCATTTGCGTTACTATGTTTGTTGATGGTCTGTATATTACCGTACGGTTGCATGCTCTTGTATCGTTCGCAACTTTGATCGTGTACACGCCGATGTCCTCTTCAGAATTCATCACGACTAACACACAACAACAAACAAACATTTATATATATATGATATTGCTTTTGACTAAAATTGGGGGATATCTACATATGGAATTTCTCTAATTAATATAGACCCGTGCATGGTGTCTCATTCCGTGTCCAAATATAACAAAAATTCAGTTGGGATTTCTAAAATGATCATTGTTTAACCTTTAATTAATAAGCTCACAACACGCTAATCATGGTGGTAAGTATATTGTGTGACATTTCAATAATTGGCTTTTTGTCAAGTATAGCAATATTTAAGGAACTTTCAAAGTGCACGTGGTGGTAATCTAATGGTTGAAATGTGGGGTGAAACAAACGATCATGTGTGGCTATAGAGCATGTGGCAATATCACTTCTTTTGGTGGGGCCCAACTTAATCTATAATACCTCAATCGAACCTAATAAATTAAATTTTATGATATTTTTAGGCCATAAGTGATTTTGATAGCGGAAAACAATTGGCATCGAAAATGACGTATGAGAAGCCTTGATGTCGAAACGATGTTGGGAAGAACTTACGGGTTACATGTCATTTAGGTGCCAATTTGTTTTCCAATGTTGAAAAGTTACTTACGGCTAAAATTGTCTTAAAATTCAATTCATTAAGCGATCAAGTATTATTGATTTATTAAGTTAAAATTATCACAAAATCAATTTATAAACTAAAATTGTGTATTTTACGTTTTAAAAATACCAAAACTGTACAACAAAATTACATAAATCTTACCATCAAGACACATAGCTAGTAGCACAAAAAATTGGAGTTGAGGATAGGAAAGGCAGAAGTTCTTACATTGAGCTTCACCGCTGCCATAAACAGTGATCTCTTGTTTGTTTGGGTCGGAAGGGTGGAGCAAATAGTTGATGAAGTAAGCTCGAAGCAATTTGCAGAGACAAAAGTGTAAGGAATTTTGCTTCTTCAATGGCTCTTCTGATTCTCCTCTTCTTATCAAGGAACGCTTCAAATGGTGGCAATACACTTACTTTATCTTCCTCAACCCCAAAATCGGACGGCAAAAATCTCTACCAAATTAAAAAATTTATTATTGATACGGTATCTGTAATTGCTCCAGCCTTGTAATTTAAGGAATATTTATTCTTCACTTGAGTAAACCAAGTGTATGATTCAAAATGATTTTCGATCATCACACTTAATTTGCATGGGTTTTACCACCGTGCATAACGTCCGCATGGTGTGGCCCTCTCTTCTTTTAAATTATTATTTTTATTTTAATAAATTAAGTCGAATAATTAAGCCGAATAATCTTTAATCAAATTTAATTAAATAATTACTATATACTAATAGAGAAAATCTAATTAGAAATAAATCAATCATAATTAAAATTATAAATAGGGCTTACTATGCATTCTATCTTTAATTTCTAATTAAAACCACCCTAGTAAAATCTAATTAAAATATCTAAATAAAATTATTAATTTCTAATGAAAACCACCCTATTAAACTATTAATCAATCTTTAATTGATAGTTAATATTAATTAAGAATAGTGACGGCGAGTAGTTAACATGCATTCTAGATTGAGCTCCACATTATAGTTATGAATAGTGACGGTGAGTAGTTGGAAAAAGTTATAAATGTATCGCGTCATCATATATTGTTTTATATTCACTCTATTAATATATTGATCATTACTACAAATATTTTAGTAGTAATGTAATTTTTTGAAGAATTGTCAAACTTATAAGTGTATTAAATAAAATGTGACATCTTGTGGCGGGTTCTTATTATGCGTGTCATAAAAACAAAAACATATCATAAAAATTAGTGGCACTTGAAGGTGTAATTAGTTTTTGTGACATATGGGAGTGTAATAATTCTTTATGAAAAATATATCTATAATTAGTTTTTAACATATTTTTAATAATTCTTAGTAAAAAGTAATCATAATTAATAATTAAATAAGAACATAAAAGAGAAGATAAAAATATAAAATATAAATTGAAAATTTGAGTGTTATGAGAAAGAGGGAGGGAGAGAGATTGTGACACCTATTTGTAACAAATGTACTTTATGATGGCTTTAATTAGATGTCACAAAATTTGTTACATTTATAAATGTAATAAAATTTATTTATATTTTTACATGTAAGTATATAAATGCATAACTAAACTTTACTAATATCATTGGAATTATGACAACTTTTTTTGTGTCACTAAAACTGTATCAGTACTAGACATTTTTATCATGGTAAATCTTATAGTATAAGATTTCTCTACAAGAAAATTATATTCATTTACTTATTTATTTAATAGGCGCATACAAACTTCCAAAAAATCATTTAAAGTCGCTGCTAAAAGTTAGGTAGCGACATATCACTGCAGACAAGCTATGTCGACTAATATCAGACATAACTTATCTATTAAAATTTTATGTAAATAGATATAGTACAATAATTTTCTTTTTAGCAATAATGACTGCAGAGATAGAGAAAGATAAAATATATCCCACGTTTATCGGTCAGATATAAAGAAAATTCAAGTGGACTGATAAACTTTAAATCATAAACAAGTAACGTTTTAACAAAAGAGTCTTGAACAAACGAAGTCAAATTTCGACCCCGGGAAGCTAACATGGATCACCGGCGGCGGATGCCGGCGTCGATTTTAAACAAATCATATCAAATATGGAAACAAAACAGTGTAGTTCCGATCCTAAAAAAAGAAAATGGAGGTGAGTCACGCCAGCTTTTAAGGCCGAAAATTGATGTCTGGGACATATTTGTTAGAATTTCAATAGTTTAGGATGTAAAGAGTACTACCGGCTTCTACTCTATCTTCACCCAAAAATCTAAGACACACACGAAAATACTTACCTTAACATTTCCAGCAACCTTGATGGCCTCCAAGATGTACAACTGGTCAAGAACTTGAGGGTATGCAACTGCAGATATCACGACGTCAACTTCCTTTATCACCGAAACAAGTTTCTCATGCTCGTCGAGCTTTCCCTGCAAACACATTAATCCAAGATCAGATCGAGAGAGAGAGAGAGAGAGAGAGAGAGAGAGAAACCTTGACTATGACGGCTCCCAAGGATTGGAACTCGTTAAGGAGGTCTGTTTTGGAGGAATTAGGTCTCGAGAAAACATAAGTTGGATGTCCTAATTTGAGGCTTGCTTTAACCATGTAACTTCCTATATAACCACTCCTCCAAATATGAGGATTTTGTTTTGCTCTCTTTTTCTCCATTGAATTTTTTTGCCACAATCTTCACTTTTATTTTGGGTTCTTGATTTATGTTCTACACTCTCTCAACTCAAATAGCTAGTGGTTTCACATATACTTATAGCCACTCTAATTTGAGAATCTCTTATCCTTGTTGGAAGGGATTGTATGGTGTAGCCAATATCTATTTTTACCTTTTCTTTTTCCCTCAATCATTTCAATTTTGAAAAAAAATATAAGGAATAAAGATGGACCTAAAATGAATTAATTATCTTATGTTCAGCCTAAAATATAAATTTATTCATTCCACTAGAGAATAAATGTTGATATACTCCTTTATTATCAAAGTTGAGTCGGTCTTGTACTTAGACTTACGAAACCTCGTATTTCACACGTCCATTAATTATTTATAGCCCTAATTACTTAAAATAATTAATCTCTTTAAGAATTTCTTAAGGTATATCATTCAACTTTATTATTATACTTGAACTAACTCAATTGCGAGTTTACTAGTACAATAAATCTTTTGAGCTCCTTAAGGAGAACTCATCATCCTAGCGGATACGGTAGTTCGATATGATAACCAGACATGACATACAAGATCTTTGTACTCGAGATCACGAAGAATATTGGGTTTATCATATGTAACTATCACTTATAACAAGTCAAAGTGATGGTCAGTAACTCATACTATTCACAACGGTCAGATAGAAGAACTCGTCTAACTATGATCCATCAATACGTCAAGATATACCAGCATAGACAAGCAATCAAGTCAGGTTACTTCTTATCTATACTGTAGCTTATACCAAGAACTCGTCCTCAAGTTGTCTCAACTGTGATCATTTTAAATATCTCAACTAACTTGACTAATCATACGATTTATGTGATCTTCTACACATCGTATGATCTAACTTTTGCATGAGATAATGTGACAAAATATGTAATCAACTAAACAATTCAAATAGAAATCAAGATAGTAGTAACATGAAACATTGTATACAAGTTCAACCAATCTATTTTCAATATACAACAAATCCAACAATTTAACCTAATAAGATGGAAATTACAACTCTAAGACATAATAAGTACTTCCATGGCGGACACGGTGAGAGTGAGAAGGGCTTAAGCCACACCAAGTGGTTTTTTTTATTACTACGAAAATTTTGAATTTACGAAAACTATTTTCACCTCTACTAAGTTGACGATGTTAAAGAGCGAATGGCGAAAAATCTAGAATGAGAAGGATGAAATTTGCAAGAAAAATAGAAAGAGGGAAAGAAAATGGTTATACGTGTAAAATGGAGATTGGGAGAGATGAAGAAGATGAAAAAGAAATAAAAGAAAGTACAAAAAAGAAAAAGTCAAAAAGTAACTTTCCTTCTACAAAAGAAAAAGTGTTATACAATAAATAACGTTTCTATTAGTTTTGAAAAGTGAAACAAACACAATTTATATTTTTATCTTCTTGCTTTCAACAAAACACAAATCAAAGTCTTTTCTTCTTCTAATCCCGCTGTCGCTAATCATCTTTTTTCCTCATTTTTGGTGAGTTATCTACTCTTTTTCTATTCCCTTTTTCTTTCAACTTATTTATATTTACATAGAAGTTGTTTGTTAATTGTTATACCTTTACTTCTTAATTTATTATTTCTACTCTTAAATCCCAATTGTTTATTATTTATTGGCATTTAGTTAATCTATTCTTTGAATTCTACAGTGAATAATTCCATCTTAAAGCCTCAATTGTTTACTATTTTATCATGAAAATAAATATGAGTACCATGCTTTCAGTTTAGTTTAGTTAATTGTAAATTTAATTAGAGTTTGGAATTAGGGTTCTAATCGAATATTTTTTAGGTTATGATTTAAATTTATATTTTTTTATGTTTTTAATTAAAAGAGTTGCATTTGTTTATGTACAAGATGGGCGTTTTTCAAAAAAAAGCGCAGGTGAGTCATCTTCTTCACCAAGTGAACTATTGTTGAATCGGTGGAGAATCAAATCAAGTTGAATTAGATTTGAATGAGATTGTTGGTGATCCGGGACTACGAAAACTAATAGAGGAGTTCGATATTGTTATTCGTGATCAAGTACGGAGAGAGTACTTGATCAAGGGTCCTTGTCAACCAGTTGGACATATGTATCCAAAAAAAGAAATATGACATTCAAGAAATGAGTTTTCAAGATATTTGGTATCGAATATTTATATGGTTAGAGTTGGCGTTGGTTTTACCTGTTGCCACTGCTTCTATTGAGAGAGCATTTTCCGCCATGAAGATTATCAAGACTGACTTGCGAAACCGAATGGAAGATGAGTGGATGAATGTCAATCTAGTTGTGTATATTGAGAAGGATCTTTTTTCAACGATTGATAATGAGCCGATCTTGCAACGTTTTCAAGCGATAAGAACACGTAGAATTCCATTACCACCACTTTAGTTTGATGTGTTGGACTATTTTTGATATATCAAATATTTATAAATTTTTGTCACTATGATTTTTTGTCAATATAAAAATAGTAAAGCCCCCACCAATATCTTTTGCTGCGTCCGCCACTGAGTACTTCTCTATGTACTTATAAACCCCTTATTTGCTAATAGAGGAAAAACTTATCGTGGCTATGAATGCACTATGAGTAAATTTGGCTCTTGTGAAAGGAAACTGTTGACACATGTGTTATTTTATCAATGTATTTCATGTATATTATGGTGCCGTAGCATAGCTGCGTGTGCTACGAAACTATAGAATTAAAGAAGTAGTAGTAGTAGTAGTAGTATTTGGAAAAAAAACTTAGATATAAAAAGATTCTTATCTTATATCAAATATATAAAACTTATCTATATTAATTACTAAATTATCCTTGAAAATTAAAATAAATAAAAATATTATAGGTAGAATCAAAATTAGTAAAAACACACACTTTTATAATAGTAATAGATAAATTAATATATCATATTACATCATTTCATTTAAATTAAATATATTTAATAAAACACCAAAATTTGTAAAATATACTATTTTATAGTAGGTATTAATTGATTAATATATATTACTCTAAAATAAAATTTCCGATTTAGTCATTGGATATGTTCTTGCTAAAATTGTTGTTTTATTTATTGTTTTGTAAGACTTTCTACTGATAAGTTCCTATAATATTTGGAGCCCTACACCTCTACCCCGATAAGTACAGCTCCATTTATTTCCTCAAGTATGCAATAGGGTTGGCAACAATAATTAATTAGTCCCAAAAAAACAATAAGATTAATAAGTTTCATTAGAAAAAACTAATTTCTGATATATATATAGAGTGAGGTTCAAATAAGAACCAATTTTAACGTGAGAACTAAGAACTACGAAAATTCTTTACGAACAAAATGAATATGCTATGAAAGTTAATGAATACGCTGCATGCGAAAGTTAATGAATCCAAAAATTCAGAATTTTTACCAAGGTTCGAATCATGAGAGACAAAAATTTTATTTTTTATTCATTAACTTTCAACATCATTCATTAACTTTCATAGCATATTCATTCTCATGTTCTCATGATAAAAATGGTTCTCACGTTAACTCTTCCCTATATATATAGAGGAGAGTGTTTGAGGTTCAAATAAGAACCAATTTTAACGTGAGAACTAAAAACTACGAAAATTCTTCTGAACAAAATGAATATGCTATGAAAGTTAATGAATACTGTTGCGAAGTTAATGAATCAAAATTGAAATTTTCACGGGGTTCGAATCCCATGAGGCGAAAATTCTATTTTTTATTCATTAACTTTATGTATTCATTAACTTTCATAACATATTCTTTCTCATGTTCTCACAATAAAATGGTTCTCACGTTAACCCTTCTATATATATATATATATATATATATATATATATATATATAGGGGTTGAATCGGTGAGAACTTATCTTTTGAAAAGTTGAGAACTATGCACAAACGTATGAAATTGATGAATAAAACCTATAAAGTTGTACAACGAAAACATTCTAAAATTGTTACCCAACAAAATAATTTTAGAAAGTTTTAGTTATGCATAACTCGAGTTCGCAAAAAGATGTGGTTCTCGTTTGATCCACTCCCTATATATATATATATATATATATAGGGAAGGGTTAACGTGAGAACCATTTTATTGTGAGCGTGAGAACCAAAAATGATGAATTCACGGTGAAAGTTGATGAATCCAGGGGAAAGTTATTGAATCCAAAAATAAAATTTTCGTCCTCATGGGATTCGAACCGGTGAAAATTTACGAATTGTTGAATTCATTAAGTTTCTCAACGGATTCATCAACTTTCATAACGAATTTATTTTGTTCTTAGTTTTAGGATAAGAATGGTTCTCATTTGAACCAAACTCTCTCTCTCTCTCTCTCTCTCTATATATATATATATATATATATATATATATATGCGCGCGCTAGTCATCTTCCGTGAGTACCACTTATGTTTCATCTATGTTAACATTGTTCCTTTTTATTTTATACATTTACTTTAATTCTAATATCTCAAAAATTATTATTTGCAGTACTCTCCATATATTGTTCTCACTCAGTATTGGAGAATAGGCATCCGGGATACGGTCCAGAAGATCAAAGCTGGAGTTTGTCAATGATCTCATATCCCAGAAATTCGTATGTAAACACGAGTAAACACCTATGTGTTGCAATTAATTATATAGATGTATGCTAGGTATATAATCAATGTATGATGAATTAAACATCCAAGATAGATCATCGGGAAGAGAGTAAAATCGATTTCCCTATAATTGGTATCAGAGTCTAGGATCTGTATCTTTGCTCTGTTGGATTAATTCATTTTTTATTATTACGTGCACTATAATTAATTATAGATATGTCGTTCATCGTGGCTCGGTTGTTTTTTTTCGTTGGAATCGTTTTCTACGAGAAAATCCGTGATTAGATTCAATTTATTTTTGTAAATTAAATCAGTAAAAGCGAAGAACACGAAGAATGAGGCGACACGATTTAAAGCTTCATTGCGGCGAGCGAGGGACATGCCGGCGGCGATCGGGCGTGCGGCGACGCACGAAGACTCGCAGGCGTGTGGGTGGGACGTGCGGAAAGCACGCAAGACGTGCTTGGCGCTCGAGGAAAGCCTCGCACAGCAGCGTCGAGGCACGGTCTCGTGTGTGGTGCCCATCGTATATAGCGTGTGGGTAGACGGCGTGCGACGTAACGCACACGCGAGCAGGCGAACATGGGCGTAGGGTCGGCAGGCGATGGTGGCGGTACATGCACATGATGCGTATAACGTACAAGCCTCGGTGTACGTGTGCTCGGTGCTCGGTGAATGTCGACAGGCAGTTGCGAGACAAGGCGGGGCATGCGGCGCGCGACCATCATGCATACATGCAGCTCGACGGAACAACAGGGCAGCGGATGGTGATGGGCGTACGCATAGGTTGTGCCCTAGCGCGCGGCCCAGTCCATTTGGGCAGACCCGACCCATTTTCGACCCAGACCCGTTCCTGACCCGATCTAGATTTTTCCGACCCGACTCAACCCAAATCACTATTCCGTCCGGCTTGATTTTTCGACCTAAATCAAGTTTTGGCGAGTCGATGCATGCACTGTGAGGCCCGTTTCAAGATTTTTGAAGATCTGTACTTTGTAAATTTATGTAATAAATTGGCAGAGAAGTACAGGATTACGAATGGGCCGCGATGAACGAATTTTATTTTATTTTTATCGGTCATAGCATGTCGTGTATGTTTAAATTATGCAGTAGCATGCAATGTATGTTTAATTACATAGATAAACATGGATATATATTTTCGTGAATGACTGTGTTTAGCAAGCATGCTAGGTTTATCATGTTTTGAAGCATGTTTTAGAATTCTACGAGCATGTTTTACATGTTGAGTTTTAGAGAGAGCATGTTAGAACTACATGATCTGCATGGACAAACCTTTTGAAATAAAAGACTAAGCAAGAAACCCGACGTATTAATTCTTAAATTAAAAACGTCAAGACCTCCATATTTTGATCTCTAATCAAAGTGATACGCATGACGTGAGTAGCGTCCACACGAGTGTCTTGCTTGCTTGTTTATCATAAGTTTGTTAGATGAGATTTTAAATAAAATATTTTAATCTATTGAGAAGTGGGAGTTTCATATAGCGTCCACATGCGTGGCTTACATGTGCGATTTTATAAGTTCTCTAGAGATAGATTTAAAATGAGATGCCAAACGAAATTGAATTGGTAGTCAGAGTGAGTATGCTAATTCTAAAATCTGGTTTCGCAATCAAAATTATGGTCACTACTTAGGCATACCTCAAGTACAACTTTCCGCTAAGTCCCTTCTTGCGATAGTGATGTGGTCTAGTTAAGGTCAAATTATTAATTTCATTTGTCATAAGGATAAGTTGACATGGATTGAAATTAAACGACTAAAAGATTTATTTTAGTCTGATCGAGAGGTTCATGTGTACACGTCCACACGCGTGGCTTGCATGTGGGATTCCTTGGGCGATCGGAGGTTTCAAACAATATTGTTTTATCAAAAGGTTACAATATCGTTGTTACGAATTATGTGCGATCGTATGTTTATGTGTTTACATTACTTTTCAGATATGTCTCTTACTCCGATTATCAATATGCTAGCACAAAACGCCTTATCCGGACCGAATTTTATCGAGTGGAAACGAAACATGGAGTATGTTTTTATCGCTGAAGAACACATGTTTGTTCTTACTACTCTCAAACTCGTTGCCCTTACTGACATATCGACTAATGAGCAGCGAGAGTCAAGCAAACTTTGGCATAAGTCAAATAATATAGCTAAGTGATATATGATGACTATAATGTTAAAGGGCTTGCATTGCTGACATCGATCGATGGTGAGCGTGACTAAGATCCGATCAAGTCCCGAGAGTAAGTTCGGGCAGTCGGATCGATCGATCGTTCCACACGATGAGAGAGATCTTAGCGTATAGGATGGAAGAAAGAAGTTTTGTCCATGAACATGTCTCTCACATCTCTCATGGATAGTCTTGATCAGTTGGGAGGAGGTATCGACGGTGAAGTCGAGGTTGATACCATCCTTAATACAACGCCCAAGTCTTTTGATAACTTTTAGTGAACATGATCATGAGCAAGGCGGAGTATACACTCGATCAATTGCTCAGCGATCTCGTAGCGTGGAAGATGTCATGGAAAAGGAGCACATACCATTACTAGCACATCTAAGGACCTCAGTGTTCTATCAAAAAGTGGAAGGAGAAAAATGGGTGCCAAGGGTGGTAGAGGCAAAGGGAACAGTGGGAGCAAGAATATGAATGTCACATGAGGCGTGAAAAGGCCAAATGAGAGGGGATGTGCTTCAAGTGAGGTAAGACTTGCTTTGGAAGGCTAAGTGTCCTATGCTCAAGGCTCAGTCGTCATTGGCTCTAATGCGGAAACATGTGTAGCAACTTGTTCTACTCATTCTTGGATACTAGATACGGGTGCGAGTGATCATGTTTGTTACACTTTGCAGGAGTTCCTGTGGACAAGGCAGCTGAGTGATGGCGAGATAACGATCTCCATGGACAACGAGGCAAAAGTCGAGGCCGTTGAAATTGGAGATGTTACTTTATGCTTTGATAGGACAAATTTAGTTTTAAGAGATGTTTTATATGTGCCAGAGTTTCGACGAAATCTTGTTTCGATTTCCAAACTATTTACTCATGGATATTCTATTGTTTTTTGATAGTGTTGTTTCTATCATGAGAAATGACGAGTTTATCTGTGGTGGCACATTTTATAATTCTCGTTATACTTTAATCTCAGGATCAAGAGTTGAAGGGTCCGTAATAAACGGCATATCACTTAATTGAAGGGGTTGCATATGGGTAGTACCAATGGGTTGCAAAAACTCAGGTTCATACTTGAAAGATCGAGTGACTCCAGCAGGTCTGGATGGTCCTTCCTCGGTCTCTTCGAAAAGGAAAGCAGGTGGGGTTCCAGGTGGAGACTCATAGGGTACACACTGGAGTTAGGGAGATATCTATGGTAATTAGTTGATCATACCATCCCAAATTTGAAGTACCAAATATTTGCACGGGATTAAATTTAATTTGCATAGTTTTCTGTAATTTGACTATTGATAAGTCAAATTCGATAGATAGTCGTGATGGCATTAGAAAACAAGGATAGTGTAGGACTCATATGAGTAATTTAGCCTATTAAAACTAAAAATTTGTGAACATACAATTTACAAAATCTAATGAAATAACATGGCGTAGGAGTTAGGAGCACTCAAACATTAATTCACATAATGGTGACAAATAATAAATTTTGCACAAATAAACCGCACTTTGACTTGTTAATTAAAGATATTTTAATCACAATAATATAATAAATGAAATTAAATGTGTAAATTAATGCATGGGAAATATTGCGAGGGAAGCCCAGTCCACTCTTATTTTTTGCTCAACCCAAGCTTCACCCATTTAGCCAAAATCCTAAATTTTCCATCTTGGGTTATTCTGATGATGGTGGGCTCGTTGCATTGAGACCTGTCGTTCCACTTATGGTTACTCCATTTTCATTGGGGAAAATCTCGTTTCTTGGAGTGCCAAGAAACAACCAACTATTGCTCGCTCCAGCTGTGAGTCCGAGTATCATGCTATGGCTAATGCAGCAGCCGAACTGGTTTGGGTCACCAATTTGCTTCATGAGCTCCGATCACTTCTTCCTTCTAGGCCTATTCTCTTGTGTGATAACAAGAGTGCTATATTCCTGAGTCAAAATCCAGTGGCACTCAAGAGGGCCAAGCATATTGATCTTGATTATCACTTTGTCCGTGAGCTCGTTTCCTCGGGTAAGCTAGCCACTCGTTTCGTTCCATCCCAGCTCTAGCTAGCTGACATTTTCACGAAAAGCTTACCACGTCTAGCCTTCGAGTTTCTACGTTCCAAGCTCTGCGTGTGTCTTCACCCCACACAGCGCTTGACGGGGGTAATAAGGATAACGTTTAATTACCTTGACCATGTATTTTTAGTAAATATTCTTTGCTGTATTTCCGTATACTTCTCCCATTAATTGTGGGCTTTCTGTTGTATCTTTTGTAATCTTGCTTTATTAATAGTAGATTACTGATCACCTAAAGTAAGGGTGATTTTCAAATCTTCTCACAGGATGGTTAGATGAAATACCCAAAATATCAATAGAGAGATACTAAAGATCTAAACGTATAATAATCAAACTATGATATTTTTAGTTGTCTCGCTATCATCAATCAACCATACAAGACGTCAAGACTGAAAAGGCTCTTGCCTAATTAGCTAGGAAACAAAATACACACGATATATAGAAATACTAATTAATTATTAAACATGGTTTAATTAACAAAGCACAGACGTCTGCTTATTTACTTAGAGTTTAAGTAGCGGTGTAGCATCGGCCTTCAGCAGCAGCCTCTACGGGGCGGCATGCAAGGTCCACAGGCATGGCATGTGGGTGGCAAACAAGGTTGAAGAGCAATGGGAGGTGATCGATCTTAATTTCGTAAGGGAATTAAGGGCGCAAGAACACCAAGGATTTACGTGGTTCGATCTATGAATAAGATCTACGTCCACGGGGAGAGAGAGAGTATTCGTGTATTGAATGTGCAAGAAGCGATTACAAAGAGTGTGAATGATCTATTTCGTCTAATCTAGCCTCTATTTATACACAATTATTTAGACCTAAATCTTAAATCCGAGGTCTCTCTAAATAGGATTCGAGATCTAGGATAGGATCTTAATTCTATCCTTCTCGAACTAGGATTCATTTAGATATGGCCGAGCCTTCTGCGTTCCCTTGGTTTTAGGTGTCTTCTTGGGCGATCTTGTCCGGCCGAGCTTGACGTCGACTTTACCTGTATTGGGCACGATGCTTGGGCACAGTAGTTGGGCCATATCCTATCACAACCCCCAAAAAGACGAGCGAGGTCGTAATGGTTTTGTGTTGTTTATGCCGAGGCGGGCGTGATCGATCGACTTGGTATGTGTCAATGTTTAGAAGTCATATCTTTGCGTTCGCAGAGCATCTGCCGAGCTTGTGTATCTTGGTACTATCTCTTGCCGAGGCTATAAGTCGAAGTTTCATTTGGCTTCCCGACGAGGCGTTAATCCGAGGTCTCTGGTGACTTTGCTGGCGGGCGTTAAGCCGAGGTCTCTGCCGACTTCACCTGTCGGGTATTATGCCGAGGTCTCTGCGACTTCACCGCCGGCGTTAATCCGAGGTCTCTCGCTGACTTTACTTGTCGAGGCGTTGGCGAGGTCTCTTCGACTTCTTCCGCCGGGCGTTATGCCGGGTCTTTTGTCTGGTGTCACCGACGGGCGTTAAGCCGATGCCGAACACGGGATTTTCTACCGTCGTTGAGTCGGGACACGGGATACGCATTTAATGCGGCGGTTGGATTCGATAAAGCGTATAATAGGGAATATCTTCCTTGATCGCCATTTCTCATATCACTTTTGCTATTTCAAAATTTCGGACTTCAAAACTTACGAAAAGCGTATAACAATCGCCATTGTTGTCTCGGAGTTCATCGCATCATCTTGAAAAACCAAAAGTAAGTTATGGCTTCTTCTTCTAAATCTTCCGAGCCAGTATATCGTATACGTGCCGTCGGATTCGCGGCGGTATTGCTATTCCCCCTTCGGGATTTTGGTAAAGTGTCTTCTTTTCTTCCAATTTAACAACCTCCGATATAAAGGAGATTGTCTCTCAATACCGTATTTCGATATAATTTATGTTGCCCCGTCCAGGAGCATAGGGCTTGTTCTCCTCCGGAAGGTTTGTCACGATCTCGAAGACGACCTCCGGCTGGTCTTCGTATTCATATCCTCGTGTATATGTCGAACTTCAACGGATGTTGGCATATCACTGCCCAACTTACGCCAAATTCTTTTCGGCATTTGGTGGGCTAGGTGTCTATGCCTATCGGCATAATTTTCCTTTCACTTTGGGGCTTGTTCTCGTTTTTTCAGCGAAGGGTGGTTGGGGTGGTATTATTTATCACCGTCGTAATTCAAAGCGAGATAAAGTCGAAGATCTCGAATGGCGGAAGAAGTTTTTCTTTGTCGATTCGATGGATCTCTGAGTTTATATGGCGATCGGAAAAGATCGCCGATGTGGTGGTTGGCGAGATTGACGGTGGCTGGAGGAGGCCTTTGGGCGAGTAGGTCTCGTGGATGAGGCCTTTCTGAGGCCGAGCTCGCATTTGCGGGCTTAGCCCTTATGATCCTGCCACCGGGGTGGAGTCGGTGAAAGGTGAGGCCCCCTCTCTGTACATCCTTTGTTGCATGATTATTTGTGTGTACATGCGACCTCTTGTATTTATTTGCGGTGAACTTGATCGGGGATAAGAGGAAGAAGAGGAAGGATTCGGCCGGTGTCGAGCTCCTCCTCTCTTTTGAAGGAGGTCGAACTCTCCTCCTCGATTTTGAAGGATGTCGAGGCTATGCCGAAGTGAGCGAGGAGGCTTGAAGTCTCTGAGCCCTTGACCTCTTAGGCGCTTTAAGAGGTTAAGCGTGCTATCCCAGGCCACAGTTCTGCCGACCACGAATACATCGTCGTTGGCTCTCATGAGCTCCTGCCTTTCCGAGGTAGCGCACCTATCCTTCTTCCTTGTGAAGTAATATAAATAATGTATTCTTCCGATTTGTTGGGATTACGTATAGGAAATTCGAGATCGTGTCGGCCGAGGTGGCCAAGATGTCATGGGATGGCTCGGATGTCCGGTTTCATAGCGGACTTCTTGAAAGGGCCGTTAGCGGTTTGTGGGGTGGCCCGATATGCTCGAGGAATGGAGGAGAGAAGACTCTCTCGTCAAGAGATTAGCGAGGCCGAGGCAAAGATCAGGGACCTCGTCAAGCAGGAGCGGATACGGCGGATTGCGGCGGCGGTCGGCGGGCGGCGGGCGATGGGCGGCAGGGCTGGGGCGGTGAAGCCACGGCGGAGGCAGGTAGCCTTAATGAAGGCGAGTTGGAGGAGGCTCGGCGTCGGGAGGCCGAGGTGGCGAGTCGCGAGGCGAGATGCTTTAGGCGTTCTGGAGGCTATTCCTCTCGGGGCTTCTCGGGATGGTGGGTGATGCGCCGAGGTCCTCAATAAGCGCGCCATCTCGGATGCAATCGAAGAAGTCGCGAGGACTACAGGTGGATAAATCAAGTATGGGTATGAGGAGATAGAGGGCGATGTCTGGCGGGCTATTCGATGTCCTTGTCCCGGCACGAAGGAGCTTCCGTCTTTGCGGCCTTGACTTCATCTTTGGTTACTGTGACCGCGAGTCTGTTCGCTTGCCCGTGGACCGAGATCCCGACCGACGCTCTAATGGCCAATCTTACAAAGGGTGGGGATCTGCATTTGGGGTTCTAAGGCGGCGAGGCCCGGGTTCCTTAGGAGGCGGCCGGACTTGGCGAGTTAGGCGGAGGAGGCCGAGGCTTTCCATGCTCGGGGCGGTGTGGTGGACGGGCCGAGGCATCTGGAGGGTCGATTGATCCCTTTTTTTTTTTTTGAATGTAAATGTACCTTGGTTTCGCTAAGGGCATTTAATAGAATCACATGTTTATATGAAAACACTTATCTTTTATTCGGTTGTCACTGAAATGCTTGATGCTTCTCCTTGGTTGAATCGAATTGAAGACTTGTCGCGGGCTGCGGAATTAAAGAGGTCGAACTCCTCCGTATAAAGGGACAATTGGGCCATGTGCGCGGTGGTCTGTTATTAAACATAGAGCTGCCAGTCTTGTGGACGAGCTCAAGCTCGTCTTTGCATTGGAGGAGTCGTCGAGGTCATGAGGAGAAGGCTAAATTAATAGGCGAGGAGCATCTTTGAGTACGCGAGGCCATCCATCGAAATGGTGGGATGACTATCTCGGAAGTTGAAGCAAGGTTGTCGAGGTTGCTGCCGTTGTGCGAGTACCGGGCGTGAATATGGTCGGACCTCCGGCGATTCACGGAACGATGCGGTGAATTAAAAGGCTCGGAGGTATATCTGAGGCGTCATCGCTCGACAACCACGGCTCGACGAAATGCTTGACGGGATGCGAGGCCTCTTCTTACTGCGGAGCTTTCGATCTAGAATAAATGAACCGAATTATGACGATCCGGCGTGGATAGCTCAAGAGAGGCGTGCTATTGCCCTTGAACGACGTGGATCCTCAAGGGACCGAAGCTAAGCGTCATCGAGTGGCCGAGGTCGATCTAGCAGAGCCCATAGGGTAGATCGAGGACGAGGTAGAGGCGAGTTAGTATAGATGAGTGTTGAATCGCGATTTTCTAGGGATTGGCTCGGTTTTTCCGGTCTCCTCCGCCCGTAATATGTAATCTGCATAACTTATTAAAATAAGAAAGATGTACTTGCTTTGTATTGACTTTATTTTGAACTAAAGTAATATATGAAGTCTTCGAAGGAATCGGTTCTCGTAGAAGGGTAGTTCGTCCTTGTAGAGAGTTAGTCTTGAATTAATGATTTTTGCAGAGGTCGTCGGGAGGGTGGTCCCTTATTCGCCTCTACATAGAGAACCGTCTTGAAGGTAATCGATCTCGTATGTAGGAATGGTTCCTTTTTGTCGAGGTCATGGGAGGGTGGTCCCTTACCGTCTACATAGAGAGAACCGTCTTGAAATAAGCGAAGGTGTCGATCTCGTATGTAGGAATGATTCTGTTTTTGCCGAGGTCATCGGGAGGGTGGTCCCCTTAGTCTACATAGAGAGAACCGTCTTGAAATAAGCGAAGGTGTCGATCTCGTATGTAGGAATGATTCTGTTTTTGCCGAGGTCATCGGGAGGGGTGGTCCCTTACTTCGTCTACATAGAGAACCGTCTTGAAATAAATGAAGGTAATCGATCTCGTATGTAGGAATGGTTCTGTTTTTTGAGGTTATCGGGAGGGGTGGTCCCCTACAGCGTTTAAATTTATCCTCGTATTAAGCGAAGGTGTCGACCTCGTCGAGGGAATTTGTCCTCCGAGGGTATAAAATAACATCGAAGATTAATTATGCACTAGTGACAAATAAAACATGCACAAAAAATAGAATTTTATTGATAGAAGATGACATAACAAAGTAAGACTCGACTCGATTAAGCAGGACCACAAAAACACGACGAACAAGACTCGACCTTTGACACTTATGCATAATATCTCTTGGATGAATGATGTGCCATGCGTTGGGTAATTGCTCACCGGATAATTGGGCGACTTATAGGCCTTTGCCGAGGACTTGTCAACCGTGAGTCCTTCCCATGTGGCTTCCAGCTTCTTGAGCTGCGGCTTTGTTGACTTCATTATTTGAGTACGAGGTCACCTACTTGGAATTGTCGGGTTTTAACACACCGGTTGTAATCTGAGCTACTGTTGTTTGCATCGAGCTTCCTCGATGTAGCGAGGTCTCTTTTTCTTGAGTAGGTCGGATCAGCTCGTAGATTTTCCTCATTTGCTTCGACGAGAGAAGTCGATGGTACGAGGACTCGGTACTCCAATTTCTGCAGGGATCACCGCTTGGTTCCATACACCAAACCGTAGGGCGTTTCTCGTTCGAGGTCCCGGGTGTTGTTCGGTATGACCATAAGACACATGGTAAATTTTCCACCCAAAGGCCCTTAGCTCGGTCGAGGCGAGTCTTGATCCCTTCACGATGGTCTGTTGGTGACTTCGGTCGACCATTTGCTTGAGGATGGGCCACCGAGGTGAATTTTGTTGGATCCAAGCTCTTGACACCACTCTCGAATGTCTTATCGGTGGTGTGTTGGTTGTCCGAAAGGAGGATGTGAGGGATGCGGCGACACACTATGTTCTTCCGCGAAGTTGAGGCGTTTTGCTTGTGATTTTGCCAAAGGCTCGGCTTCCACCCACTTCGTGAAGTAGTCAATCGCAACAATTAGGAATTGGGTTGTCACGGTGCTTTGCAAAGGGGCCTCGATGTCGATCCCCATTGCATAAACGGCCGAGGGCTGCTGTATTGAGGTGAGGTCGGTTTGCGGTAGCCTCGCACGTTCCGTGGAGTTGACACTTCGGACACCTTTTCACAAGGTCAATTGAGTCTGGAACATCATTGCCGATAGTATCCACATCTCATGACTTTTTTCGACAAGGCTCGGGTTCGATGTGACTTCCGCATGATCCTTCGTGCCTTCTCGCAGAACGAATCAGCTCGGTTCGACCCAAGCACCTTAAGAGAGGTGGAGATATGACTTTCACGTATAGGACCCCTCGCTCAATTGTATATCGCATAGATTTGTTCGGGATCCTCCTAGCTTCCAGGCTTGTCTTGGGGCGATTCGCCATTCTCCGGTACTCGAATGGGAGTCATCCATTGGGTTCTTCATCCGAGACTACGTTGACCTCGGCTCGTCATCGGCATCGTCTATGCTTACGCTTTGGACTTCTTCTCTTGGCGGGCTCGTTGACGGCGAGGCCAATTTACTTAAGATGTCATTTCATTGTTTTGCTCCTTGGGATCTGAACTATCTGAAAGTATGAGAAAATCCGTTGCGAGCTTTTGCTTTTTCAATGTATTTCTTCATCTGTTGCTTTTGCTTCGTATTTCCCAACATTTGGCTTACTACGACCGAGAATCGTTGTGAACTTGCGGCTCGTATTTGGAGATTTTGAGCTAGGCGAAGTCCTGCGATCAAGGCTTCATACTCTACGTTGTTCGTATTTTGAATGTGAAGTGAGTAGGTGATCTCGCCGTCAGAGCCTAGGAGTAAGATTCTGCTCCGCTACCCGCTTTTCCCCGTCGGCGTAGAGTTTCCAAAGACTCCTTTGGTATTTCATTCATTGGTTCGGCTTGGGCATCGCCCGTCTACGGACTCGGTGGGCTTCGGTTTTTCGACGAAGTTAGCCTCGGCCAGAAATCCGCTAGGGCTTGACCTTTGATGGCTGGCAAGCGAGAAAGATATATCGTGCTCGCCTAGTTCGATTGCCCATTTCACGATTCTCCACGAGCTTGAGCTTCAATACTTGCAAAGTGGGTAGTCGGTGAGGACTTGTATGGGATGTGCATGGAAGTATGGGCGTAGTCTCCTGCGGCGTTTACCAATGCTAAGGCAAACTTCTCCAGTCGATACCTCGTTTCGGGCCTTTTAGTGCTCGGTGATGAAATACACCGAGTCGACGTCCTTCCTCTCGTACAGATCGTGCTTATGGATTCGTCCGAGACGGCGAGGTGAGGAAAAGGACCTCTCTCTTTCTGGACGGATAAAGTGGGGAGTTTGGCGAGATAGCTCTTGAGATCTTCAAAAGGCGGACTTGTGTACATCATCCCATGAGAATTTCGGGCTTTTTGAGTATCTTGAAGAAGGGTAGTTGTTTATCCGCTTTTTGAAAAGCGGCTCGATCTGACTATCTGTTGTCGACTTACTTGTACGTCATGGATGGTCTTTGGCATGTTCATTTCCAAAATGGTTTGGACCTTGGGCGGGTTAGCTTTTAACCCTTCTTGTGAAACCCAAAGACCCTAAGAATTTTCGGACCGAAGCGCAAACGTGCACTGGGGTTCGGCCAGTTGATCTTCGGAGAAGGCGGGGACGATCGGGAGGTCGGCCACGCACGCGCTTCCTCCTTGCTTTGACGACGATGTCGTCACGTATACTCCACATTCGACCTATGTAGGGCTTAAATATTTTGTCCACCATCCTTTGATAGGTGGCTCTGCATTCTTGAGGCCGAATGGCATCTTTTATACGCAAAGACTCGAAGTCGGTAATGAAGAAATTTTGTCTTGGCGGCGTCTTCATCGTCCATCGGACTTGGTGATACCCTGTATAATTCCAAGCTGAAGACTTCAGATCCGACCGGTCGTCGACCTTCTTGTCAATGTTGGGAAGGGATAGCAATCCTTTGGGCAATGTTTGTTGAGGTCGGTGTAGTCGATACACATTCGCCATCCCTCCTCCTTTCTTCACCATTACGGGTTGGCTATCCGGTCGGATATTTGACCTCGAACAAAGATGTCGAGCTTTTAACGGTGGTCCACCTTGTCGTGAATGACTTGGTTCCGCTCGCTGCAAAAATTCTTTGCTTCGCCGAACCGGGTTTCATGTTCGGTCGATGTTGAGCGGTGAGTGATGATACTTGGTGAGACTCCGGTCATGTCGAGGAGACCAAGCAAACACATCTCGGAATTCTGTAGGAGTTGGATGATTTGGTTTTTATTTCGTGCATTGGTGAGACCAACTTTGACGACCTTTAAGGGCTCATCCTCGCATGCAATGCGACCTCTTCCGCCTGGGTTATCTCGGGAGTGTACTTCGACTCCAACTCCTCGGGTTCCTTTAGTTGCTATGCATGTGGTGCCGGACCGAGGTCCTCGCACCTCGTAAGGCAACCCGCATACATTCCTTGGCTTGCTTTTGATCACCTCGGATCACGCTGTTTCTCGGTGGGTATCTTCATTGTGAGGTGGTACGTTGAGCATACCGCCACTTTACGTTCACCAATCTCGCCTAGTATGATGTTATATGGCGAGTGGGCCTTCACTATTTAAGAATTGCACCACCTTGGTGGAGCTTGTTGGTGACTTCCCACCGTGACGGTAGCTCTATTATCCCTTCAGGCGCGTTTCTTCTTGGACGAAGCTTGGAGTGGGCGGTGCTTGTGTCAGGCGTGTTCTTCTATTCCTAGCTTGTCAAAACATTCCTTGAAAAGGATGCTTACCGACGCGCCACTGTCAATGTACGCGCTTTCACCAACTTATTTGCGACCACCGCATGGATTACGGTGCATCTTGGTGGGGTACTATTGCGGTACGGGGTCATCCGGAGAAGGTGATCGCCTCCTTCCTTCGAACCTCTTGTTGTTAGACTCGCCGGCTCTAGGACTTGGCTTCGCCTTGAGGAAGACTTCGTGACTCACGAGGAGCCCCGTAATAGTGGAGATCACCCGTCATATGGGACCTCGTCATCTCCCTCCTCGATGTCGGCCGCTTTTTTGTGGCGCGATTCCCCTCTTCCTTTCTCTTCTCCTCTCTCTCCGTCGGCTTGGCGACCACATGTTCGTACTTCTTCGAGGGGTCCATCTTGAACCAACATTTCTATCTCTCCCATGAGTTCTTTGCACTCTTGATGTCGTGCCCATAGTCTTCATGGAATGAGCAAGATTTATCCACGGTTGGCGCCTCTTCCTCCCGTCATCGGTCGAGGCTTCTAACGAGTTCATATGGAGCGTGAATTTACGCCTCGGCTTCGTCAACGGGTGTATTGAGGTCGCTCAGAGGCATCACGCATGACCGAGCACTGGACCTTATCGGGCGATGTAATCTTTCCAGCGCCACGGTCTTGGTTCGATCTTCCTTCCTTCATCTCTTCTTCCTTTTCCGAGGGTCCGCCTTATGCGCTTGGCGCTTTCTCTTGTC
>JAODLM010000041.1:0-77272 GCA_036937905.1 Salvia rosmarinus
TGTTCCCCACTCAGCCTCCCACTACCTCGCCTCACCACCTTGGTGCCCTTTTCTTTCCCATTTTTCAACGAAAAATTTGGGCCCCTAGACGTGCTAGCAAGAGCATGTCCTTTACCCATGACTCCTTCCGCTGCCACTAGATCATCAAGCAACCGACTAAGTGTATACCGTCTTGCTCATGATCGCTCACGCCGTACCTCAAAGACTTCAAGGCAAGGTGTTGAGGATGATATCGACCTGTCAATACCTCCTCCCAACCGATCAAGACTATCCATGATGAGTCATGGGAGACATGTTCATGGACCGAACTTCCTTCTTCCATCTTACACGCTAAAATTCTCTCATTGTGTGGAAGCGATCGTCCGATCTGACCGCCTAAACTTACTTTCAGACTGACTATATTTCGCCAGGCTCACTATCGATCGACGTCAGCTTGCAAGCCTTGGTCATAGTAGTCATCATATAACATTTGGCCATATTGTTCGACTTATGCCAAAGTCCGCTTACTCTGTCGTCATTAGTCGCGCCGTTAGGGCATCGGGTTTAGAGTATTAAGAACAAACATGTGTTCTTCAGCATAAGAACATATTCCATGTTTCGCTTCCACTCGATAAAATTTGGACCGATAAGGGATTTTGTGCAGCATATTGATAATCGGGTAAAGAGACATATCCGAAAAGATAATGTAAACACATAAGCATACGATCGCACATAATTGTGAATAATAATATTGTAACCTTGATAAAATAATTTTAATTGAAACTCCAATCGCCCAAGGAATCCAACATGCAAGCCACGCTGTGGACGCCACATGAACCCCCACCGCACTAAAATATACCTTTAGTCGCTTAATTTCAATCCATGTCAACTTATCCTTACGACAAATGAAATTAATGATCGACCTTCTAGACCACATCACTATCACAAGAAGGACTTCTGGAAGTTGTACTTGAGGTGATGTCTAAGCAATGACCACCTAATTTAAAAGAAACGAATTCTTAGAATCGGCATACCACCTGACCATACCGCCCAATTCAAATTTTTCATATCTCATTTTAAATCTATCTCTAGAGAACTTATGGAAAATCGATATGCAGCCAGCGTGGATCGCCAACACGAAACTCCCACTTCTCAATAGATTAAAATGTTTTATTTAGAAATCTCATCTAACAAACTTATGACAAACATTGCAAGCAAACCACGTGGACGCCATCACAAGCATGCATCACTTTGTTTAGAGATCAAAAGGAGGTCTTGACATTTTAATTTAAAATTAATATGTCGGGTTACTTGCTTAGTATTTTGTTTCAAAAGGTTTGTCCATGCATCACGAATCCTAGCATGCTTTTCATAGAACTCAACATGTAAAACATGCTGCAGTAATTCTAAAATATGCTTGAAAACACAATAAACCAAGATGCTTACTATGCTCATCCAATCACGAAAACATATAACATGTTTATTCACGAATTAAACATACATAACATGCTTCTGCATAATTTAAACATCCACGACATGCTTTGAACGATAAAATAAAATAAAATCATTCGCTGCCCACTCGTGGATCCTCGACCGCCTAATTTATTACATAAATTTGAAAAGTACGATCTGAAACCGAAAACGAGCTCGCGCACCGGCATGCATCGGATTCGCCAAACCGGATTTGAAAATGGCCGAATCATTGAACGGGCCAACCGGTCAAAATTTAACCGGTCAAATTTCGGATCCGCCGGAATCGTCGTGGCCGAACCGATCCGTCACCCAAAACAAACGGGCTGGTCAAGATATAGGTAGGCTACGCCGCTAGGCATGTTTCATCGCGCTGCCCAGACCGCCAGACCATCCTCGCTCGCTCGCCGAGAAAATCGCGCAGCTTGAGGTTTCTCGACGATACCGCGCCAAGCCGCCGCACGCCGGAAATCACGCCACGCCGCGCCCGCTACCGGGCGCAACTCCGCGCGTGATGCGCGCTCCGCTCAGGTTTTCGCGCTACTCGCGTTGCGAGGCGCCGCGAAGCGCCGTCTCGAGCCACGCAAGGCGATGCGCGTCGCCGCCGAGCCCACGCGACGAGACCCGCGAGCGCCGGCGAGGCCTTGCACGAAAATCGCGTCCCACATCGCCTGATGGTTCGCTGAGTCCCCGGCGTCGCGAGGGACACCGGGGATTCGCGCGACAAACGCGTCCGATGCCCGGCGAGCGCTAAGCGCCGCCGCGAACACGCAGCGCCCGCCACCAGCTCCAGCACTCACGCTTAGCGCCAGTGCAGCCGAGGCATCCGCACGCCGCGCCCCCATATCCTCGGCACGAGCGCGTGTCGCCCGCCTGCCCGCCGTCACGCAGTGTCCCAGGCGCCATGCACCCGCCGAAGCGTTGCCGCCGCACGCCGCGCGACTAGTTTCCGGCGTACCCGCCGCCACGCTCTTCGCCTGCTCGTTCTTTTTGCTATAAGATTTACACGGAAAAATCTAATCTAACCACGGATTTTCTCGTGGTGAAAACAAAACCGACAAAAATAAAAAACGAGCCACGATGAACGATGATTCAAAATTAATTAATTGTGCATGTTATAATCAAACGTGAATTAATCCAACAGAGCCAAGATAATCGATCCTAGGCTCGATACCAATTGAAGGGAAATTGATTTAACTTCCCGAGGATCTATCTTAGATGTTTAATTCACCATACATTGATTATATGCCAAGATGCACCTATATAATTAATTGCAACACGAGAGTTTTCTCGTTTACCGCGAACTCCTGGGATGTACTGGATCAAGCATCGTTTGATCTTCTCGAATCGATCCCGCTGCCCAATCTCCAATATCGAGTGAGGATAAGCTATGGAGAATGCTACAAAACACCTCTTTATCTCTCGCAAATTTTGAAAATATCTCACCAAGAAACTATGGTATTTTCGAGAATTATGGATCGAGGATTAGCCTTGATTTTCTCTCTCACCTTATATTTATAATGCACTCCAAATCCTATCTAGATAAGATTTATGCATATCTAATAAATATAATAATATCCTTTAGGATAGAGAGATCGTCGAGTCCCAAGAGATCTGTAGAGAGGGCGAATTACCAAGTTACGGCCCTGACGGGCCACCTAGTGGATCAAATGCAAGGAATAAAGATGGGCCTCAAATAATTAACTATCTTATGTTCAAAGTAATATAAATTAATTTATAAACATTCATTCATGCCATTAGAGAATAAATCGACTTACCCCTTTATTGGTTGAGTCGGCTTGCACTTAGACATTACTAATCCTATATTTAGATATCGCACGTCCATTAATTATTTAGAGCATTCTCGACCGCTTAAAATAATTAATATCTTAATTCCTTAAGTAGTACCACTCAACCTTATTATTGTATTTGAGCTAACTCAACCTGAGGGTTTAGTACAATAAACCTTTGATATGCTGGCACCCTAACTTCACCCCAAAAGCGCCAAAGGGAAGGTTTGACCCTTTATATCTAGCCCAGATAAGCTTCCATGACGCGGGACGATCATCCCCACCCCATAAGACCCGACTTTCACGGCTATCCGCGAACCCTATGAGACACCGACCCACGGAAGGTCGGCTCTAATACAAATGATAAGGTGGGCACCCTAACTTCACCCCAAAAGCGCTAGGTGGTTGGACCCACCTTATATCTAAGCTGATAAGCTCATGGACGATGTGGGACGATCATCCCCACCCCATAAGACCCGACCGCTCACGCGATCCGCGAACCCATGAGACACCCACCCAACGGAAGGTCGGCTCGATACCAAATGATAAGTGGCACCCTAACTTCACCCCAAAAGCGCCAAAGCGGAAGGTTCGACCCACCTTATATCTAGTGATAAGCTCATGACGATGGGATGCATCATCCCCACCCCATAAGACCCGACCGCTACCGGCGATCCGCGAACCCTATGAGACACCGACCCAACGGAAGGTCGGCTCGATACCAAATGATAAGGGCACCCTAACTTCACCCCAAAAGCGTGCTCAGCAAGGTTTGACCCATCTATCTAGCCCAGATAAGCTTCCAGGCGATGGGACGATCACCTTGAGCTCCTTAAGGACGCCATCATCCTAAACGGATACGGACTGATACGTATAATGACATACAAGCACCGCCACCACCCAAGAGGAGAATATCGATTAAATCATGTAACCCTCACCCATAACAAGTCAAAGTGATGGTCAAGAACTCATACTCACCTAATACCTCATCGAGATTTAGATAATCGAAGTCACCGAGATCAGGTTCTTCACAACCTCGACTAGAAGAACTCATCTCACCGTGATCCATCAATACGCCGTAGACGCACATCATAGATAAGCAACCAAGTCAAGTCACTTTATCTATACCGCAGCCTCATACCAACAACTCGTCCTCAGTTGTCTCACCTGATTCTTTTTATATCTCATTAAGCTCGATAAATCATACGTATCGTGATCTTCACACACTTATGATCTAACTTATATATGAGATAAGGGACATAGATATATGCAATCAAGTAATCAATTCGTGATAGAGATTGTAATAGTAATGTAAAAACATTGTATACAAGCTCAACCAAAACCGCTTTCAAGATACAACCAACAATGTGTTCCACGCTTCACAACAAGGAAGTACATACCGACCCTACCATGTGATACCACCGATGACATCGTCCTCACGATAATATGAGCTATGTGAATTGCTACTAAAAATCTGGATCGACGATCCAAAAGCTAGAAAAAGAGATAGCGTAAAGGTGCTATGGCAATATGGATAAGAAGAAGAACCGAATTAGAACTATGAAAGATAAATACCCGCATCTCTTCCAGGTTAGCAAATTTCGACTAAATTTATTTTGGCTTACGTAATAACCCAAAAATTTAAAACTTTTATTAGTGATGTTTAAATCAATTATTTGTGGTGCTTAGACCTTAATTATGTTTATGGTAACCAATGAAACGAATTAGAATCGATCTAGATCGAAAACTAGAGAAATAAAAACTAGTGACTAGTTCTACCTGATAGGTTTTCCAATAGCCCGAACATAGAATGAAAGATCGAGAATGAATCTCAACGAAGGAATTAATTTCTAGAATCCTCTCACGAAACATGTGAGAAGCCAAAAATGAGAATTTTCGCATGTCACACTACGGCCTTATAAGCACTATTTACGAGCCTGATCAATTTCAGTCCGTTAATCATGAAAATTATTGATAACAACAAAATCAAGGAAGACTATATTATTATGAATTTAGAATTCATAAGAATCAATTTCAATAACTTAACCGAACGCCGGAAAATATACCTAAAACCCTAAACCGTTCGAATCTAACCAAAACTCGAACCAAGGGTCTAAATCAATAAGAAATGATTTATAAGACTCAAATTAATTATAAAAGCTCAAGAATTAAATAGAATTTCAATGAGCATAATTTAATCGTCGAATTCGTTATTTCGCGATAACTCTAATCGACTTATCAAGTCCGTCTCGAACTTCATGATATTATTATAAACTATGAAATAAGTCTTTTAAGGCTACTTAAGAAAATTAAACTTAAGCTTCCGAGAAATCAATCGAAAGCGCGATAAAACTTAAAGAGTCAGAACATGCTAAACGGTAATTTGATCATTCCTTCTCCCAACCACCACCAAGACCACGCCTAAATGAGCTAATGACAGCACTTTAGGCTGCAATATACAGCATCAAAGACGTGCATTCTCTACCTCTCACTTTAGAACCCATTTTCTCTCTAAATTCAAATCCTCTCTTTGTTCTTCAAGTTTTTAATCTTTAATCCTCATTTCCAAACCTTTCCAACCTCAAAGAATTATTATAAGACCATACAAAGGTAGTATTCATCATTCTCTTCATTTATAATGGAGTAGAATTTTTTAGATTTTCTGAATTATTTCAGAAACCCTAGTTTTGTTCTTCATTTTTTTTCAGGACTTTCGAGCCACCAAATGCTCTCAAGTCATGAATGAAATATGCTTAGAAATATGTTCTAAGGCTGTAGTTAAAGTTTGTAATTTTTGAGCATGTTTAATATTTTTATTTATGTTTTATTTCTTTTATACGATAAAGCATGCTATTGTGAATATTATTTAATATTGTTGCTTGTTAATGTATTGAAGCATGTAGAATAAATATGATAATTTTCAGAATTTGTTTTTGATTTATTTTTAAAAGCCGAGCTTTGTGGAATTTTAGGCCATTGGTTTTAATTTTGTTGAAAATAATGAGATATAGTGTTTAATATATGATATGTGATAGATACACACGATCGGGCCCAATATAAATTGCCCCGACATTAAGCTCGCCTACGCGAGTTCGCCCAGAAGACCCTAAACCAACTACAACTCAAATCAACCATGGAGACGCAGAAGATTCAGCTTGTTTATCCAAAAGAACTTTTAGAAGACTTAGACAGAGTCAACTCATTATGAATGTGTATAACAGAGGCTAGATTAGGAAGAAAGATCTTATACACTTTGTAATCGCCTTAAACACTCAACACATATACTTTTTGTCTGGACGAGATCTAATTCAAAGATCGAACCACGCTAATCCCTCGTGTTCATTGCGATTTATTTCCTAACGAAATTAAGATCGATCATCGCGCCCGCCTGGAACCGAAATTTTTGTTTTCGATCTTTTCTTGGTAATAATCAAGGACGATGAATACGAGAAGATTACATCCGTGGCTGCTACCGCAACAACGACGGCGGCAGACACGCCAACTCGGTCCGTAAAAGCCCAATTAGAGAGACTACCCAAGGGCATGTTCAAAGTCTCACGAGCGAGGCCACCCAATCCCACGAGAAGAAGATCACCAAAGTGAAGGAGGTCGCACACATGAGAGCCCCAAGCACCGCGCTGAATCTCGATTGAGGCGCTAAAGGATTCCTCGAAGAATAAGAAAAGCCTCCAATACCTCACCGAGAATAAGGTCGGCATTATCATGAAGAAAAGGACGCCAAGCCTCATCAAAGCACGAGGTGGCACAATGAGGGAATCACCCAGCTCCGGATGATAGGCGCCAGAACATGGATAACATCCCTACACGAGTTGGTTTCAAACCAACCACGCAAGGGACGAACAGCTGGGACAGTCGTCATGATCACCGTGAGGTCGACCCCACTATTACAACGAGTCCGCAGACGACCTTAGCATCGCTCGGGAGACGGGTTCGAGGATATGGTGGATCATTACCTTTCTCTCGACGAGATACTCGACACTCCACCCCTGACAAGCAGGTGCCGAGCATCGCCCAATGTAAGCATTACATCCGTGGATCCGCAAAACTTTCTTTCACAATTCCAATACGACATGATTAACCAACGCCTCAACACCATACATATGTGCAAGTTGTTCCCGAGCTACCGATCGACAACGCCCCGGTGGTTCGGCTCCACTCCGATAGTATCGATCATACCGAGATCCGATGGAAGCCTTTCACCAAGGTTCTTCCAAAAGCGAGTCCAAGACCACATCGGCCATCTCCTTACGGTAAACAGCGCCGGCGAGTCCATCACGACTTCACGACTCGGTTCAATAAGGAATGCCTCAAGGTCAAGATATAAACGACCTCCTCATCATCTCGGCTTCTAGAACGAGATCTCGCCGGGGCCTTATATAAGGAGATCGCGCACGAGCCCCATACAAAGATCGGATCTATGGCGCATAGCATCGGTTCGCTAAAGCGGACGAGGCGGAGTGAAGAAGCACGGTCGACAAGTCAAAACCCTCCGACAAGAGAGGAAAGAAGATGGTCGAGGAGAGACGAGGCAAAGCCGACGGCGCCTCCCGAGAGGATACAACGCGCCCTATAGAATCCATGCTCGGCCGCCAACCCTGAACGACCTCAAGATACACCGACAAAGACAAGGGCGGAGATCTACGAGCCCACATGGACATGTTCGAGAAGCCTCACCCATGCTAGGGGGTCAAACCGATCCAAAGATAAATATTGCTCCTTCCACGAGGATCATGGACATGATACTGGAGGAGCAGCAACCTCATGATCGACATCGAAAAGTTGGTACATGACGGGTTCTTAAGAGGTACCAAAGCCACGGCCGATTTAACTGTCAAAACGAGGCCCCCACCGAGGTCGAAAAAGAAAGCAAGAGAGGGAAACTGGCCTCACAAGAAAGTGAGGTACCACACCGATGAAGACGACGAGCCTCAAGACAATGGAGTCATATCCACCATCACGGGCTCCCACGCTGCACTACGAAGTCCTCATTAAAAGCCGAGGCTCAAGTCACGAACCAGGAACCCGGAACAAGAGGTTCAAGAAGGCGAGGCCATCACCTTTCTCAAGACCACCATGTACCAGCCGTAGTACTCACCAGACGCCATGGCGATACTCAGCAAGGGTCGCCAACAAGCTAGTTCAAGAGTATACGCCGATAGTTGCGCTCGAAGCATCATCTTCAAGGAATGGTTCGACAAATTGGGATTGGGAGGCACGCCACACCGCACCACTACCACTCAAGCTTTGTACAAGAAGAAACGTGCCCAGGGATCATCAACTACTTGTCACGCTGGGAAAGTCACCACGAGCTCCACCAAATGATACAGCTTTGGTAAACGCCACCACCATATAACATCATACTAGGGCTAGACTCGCTGAATGCGTAGGGCGGTGTGCTCAACATACCATCCGACCATGAAGATCCCACAAAAGGAGGGGTAGCCGGATCCGAGGAGATAAAAACAAGCCAAAGAATGATGTGTCGCCTTAAGAGAGCGCGGACTTCGCCCAAAGACCCAAAGGCGAGTAATTACGTAAGCCCAAGGAGTTGAACTGAAAAGACATCCGCCTCGACACTCGGTAGAGGAGGTCATCAGACGTAAGATGATTCCTCAAGGTCAAAATAGATCTACCAAGCACCTCAAATAAGAAAGGATCATCCAATTCCTAGGAATTCAGAGACGCTCACCGTCACCCCGACATGACCGGGTCTCACCAGTATTATTACTCACCGCTCAACATTGATCCAAATATCAAACCAGCTCGACAAAAGCAAGCAGATCTTGACATGAAAGGAACCAAGTCGATATGATTTAAGTGCACCAGCTCAAAGGTGCATATTGTTCAAGTCAAGTATCCGACCGGATAGCCAACCCGGTGATGGTTAAGAAGGAGGAGGATGATGGCGATCGTGCATCGACATAACCGATCTCAACAAACATCGCTCAAGGATCGCACCCCTTTCCAATATCGACAAAAGTCTGACGCTTTGGTTGGATAATAAGTCTTCACTACTTGGATCTATACAAGGATATCACTAAGTCTTGATGAGTGATTCAAGACGATACAAAACAGCCTTCATCACGGACTCGCTGCCTTTGCATATAAGAAGATGCCATTCGACTCAAGAATGCGAGCCACCTATCAAAGAATGGTGGACAAGATATTTCAACCCTACATCGGTCAAAATATGAGGTGCACGGATGACATCATTGTCAAAAGTAAGGAGATGTACATGTTGCCGACCGATCGCCCCGCCTTACTGTAGTGAACCAAAGCTAAACCCCAAAAGTGTACATTCAGCTCGTCCGAAAATTTCGGTGTTGGTTTCACAAGAAGGATTAAAAGCCAATCCGCCCAAGGTTCAAACGCTCGAGATGAAGGTGCCAAAGACAATCCACGACGTGACACAAATTGATCGGCCGCATGTCCTGAGCCGCTTCCTTTTAAAAGCCGCAGATAAGCAACTCCCATTTTTCAAAATTCTCAAAAGGTTTTGAGTTCCAGTGGTGATAAACATAAGTCGGCATTTGAAGATCTCAAAACTACCTGCCAAACTCCCCACTCTATCTCGTCCCGAGAGAAGAGAAGTCCTCCCCTATACCGCAGCTGGATGAAACCATAAGTGCCGCTGTATGAGAGGACTGGGACGCCAACTCCCGATGTATTTCATCACCGAAAGACTTAAAGCGCCGTGGTTAGATATCAACCCCTAGAGAAGCTCGCTTACGTTAGTGAATGTCGCAAGGAGATTACGCCCTATTTCCACGCACATCCTATATGAGTCCTCACCGATATCCACTTCGCAAGTGTCGACAAAACCAAGCTTCGGGAGAATCATGCGGGCAATTGAATTGGGCGAGCATGACATCTCCTTTTGCCCTCGCTGCATCAAGGGTCGCCCCAGCGACTTTCGTGTAGAAGCTAACTTCACAGAGAAGTTCGAACCCACCGAGCCTACTCCAAATGAAGCCGGTTTAATCAGAAAGGAACAATCAAGATTGTCGGCAAATCTATGTGGACGGAGCTCGGAAAACGGGAAGGGCGTACATCTTACTCATAAGTCAAGATGGATAAGAGATTACCCACGCACTTCGGTTTGCATTCAAAACTACGAATAACGGGAGTAGTAAGCTTTAATTATGGACTTCGCTAGCTCAAAGTCTTCAGACACGGGTCAGGCAAGTTCACAAGGACTCCCAAGTTATAGTAAGCCACATGTTGGGAAAGTACGAGGCAAAAGGCATCGATGAAGAAATACCTTGAAAAGCCAAAAGCCTCGCAACAATCTTTCTCATACTTCCAGCTGGTTCGATCCCAATGGAGCAAAATAGTCGAAATGACATCTTAGCAAATTAGCCTCACAACGAGCCCGCCAAGAAGAAGTCCAAAATAGAAGCATCGACGATGCCGATGTCAAGCCGAGATCAACATATTCTCTTATGAAGAACCCAATTGATGACTCCCATTCAACAATACTTGAAAAGGGCTAACCACCCCATGATGCACTCGAGGCTAGGAAAATCTTGAGCAAATCTTTGCGATATATATCCGAGCAGGAATTTCTACAAAAATCGTACTTCCGCCTCTCCTAAGGTGTTTGGGTCCGAACCGAGCTGATTACGTATTACGAGAAGGACATGAGGGATCATGTGAAGTCACATCGACCCCGCTACTTTATCAAGAAAGTCATGGGGATACTATTGGCAACGATGTTCCAAGACTCAATCGACCTCGTGAAGAAATGTCCAAAGTGCCAAATTATGGAACGCGTCGAGGCTACCTCAAACCGACTCACCAAGATGCAAAGCCCTCGCTATTTATGCAATGGGGATTGATATTGTAGGCCTTTCGCAAAGCTCCGTGGCGCTTCAATTCCCGATTGTCGGATCGACTACTTCACAATGTAGGTGAAAGCCAAACCCTGGTGAAAATCACAAGCAAAACGCCGACTTCGCTTGGAAGAACATCGTGGTCGCTCAGCATCCCTCATATCCTCGCTTCGGATAATGGGACACAGCTCATGGATAAGTTATTCAAAGAGTGGTGTCAAGAGCTTCGATCCAACAAAATTCACCTGGTGGCCCATCCTCAAGCAAATGGTCAAACCAAGTCACCAACAGACAATCGTGAAAGGACTCAAACCCGCCGACCGAGTAAAGGGCAATTGAGTGAGAATTTACCACAAGTCTTATGGTCGCATCTGCATAACACCCGGACATCAAACGGAGAAACACCCTACAGCTTTGGTGTATGGAACCAAGCAGCATCCTCGCAGATCGGTATGCCGAGCCCCCGCACCATCCACTTCTCAACCAAGTAAATGGAGAGAATCTACGAACTTACCTAGATCCGCTTGAAGAAAGAGAGACCTCGCCACATTAGAGAAGCTTGGTACAAGCAACAAGTAGCTCGGTATTACAACCAAAGGTCAAACTCGACAATTCAAGTAGGACCTCATACTCAAAATAATGAAGTCAAGAAGTCAGAAAGCTTGGCAAGTCGGAAGCCACGGAAGGGCCATACCAGTCAAGAAGTCCCTGAAAAGGGTCATATAAGTTCGCCCATATATCCGTGAGCAATACCCAATACGTGGCACATCATTCATTTCAAAAGATATTTTGCATAAGTGTCAAAGGTCGAGTCAGATACCGTTGTTTTCGGTCTTTTTATGTTGTTATGTCGTATTTTATTAATAAAATCTTTTCCTTGCATATTTCATTTGTCATTTATGCATACTACCTCTTCCTCATTATATAATACCCTCTCCGGAGGACGAACTATACCGACGAACTATACCTTCTTCGGAGGATGAACAATACCCTATAAAAGGATGATATCTAAACACGCGAAAGGGGACCACCCCAATCGACACTTCTCGACAAATAAAGAACCTATACCTTCATTTATTACAAGGACGAACTTATACCTTCGTTTATTTCGAGGATGAATTACCTTTGTTTAATACAAGGATGACCTACCTTCGCTTAATTACGAAACAAAGTGTATACAACGCTTGATAAAAAGGAAAATCAACACAAGGCAAAGAAAAATGTCCTTATTTTAATATACAACGATACACGACCCACGAGGACGATGAAGGATCGTGAGGTCGAAAGCTAAGCTAATCCCTAACAAAGTCGTGGTTCAAAGCATCATCTATGCTAATCCTACCCTACCTCTACCTCGTCCTCGATCGACGCCAGACCCTCGCCACCGACTTATATCTCGCAACCCGACCCGCCAGCTCGACCTCTATGTCTCTCAGATATAAATATCCCGAGAATGCCTTTCAACAAAAGGCACCATTGGGAGAGAAGAAGCCTCGGCAAAAAGGAGCCCTGCCTTGCAGAAGCCTCGTCACGACAAGACCCGCTCAAGTCATGGACGACGAGCTACAACACCAGATAGACCGCCTATTTTTCCGAGGTTGGCAAGTCGCTTCAAACCGCCAAGAGTCCCGACCGTAATCACAACCGTAGTTCAACACCGACGGCCGATCTCTATGACTTGGTTTCACCTGAGATAGTCACCCACCAGATCGGCAAATAATAGCCTCGTATTCGGTTTGCTCCTCGGCAACCGACTTGGCATCATCCTTCGATATCTCCAGCTTCTCCTCCAACTCCAAAAACCGAGCTTGAAGCTCATCAAATTTCTCCTGAGCAGCCCTGAACTTGACGTCGGCCTCCTCCTGCACATAGCCAAGTTTGCCCTCCAAGTGAAGGACCTTGACCTCCTTAGCTTCAAGAGCTCGGGTCAAAATTTTGATTTGATCCAACCAAGGAGACACATCGACAAGTTCAGGACCAGACTGAAGACAAAAGCAAAGAGAAGCATACGTCAATAAATTGGAGAATTTTATTCAAGCCTTTTAAGGCATGTCGAAAACGACATCTTAATGATGACGTAATTACATTTTATCTACAAAAAAAAAAAGAGAAACGGGATCAACTGACCCCTCCGGTAGCTTCTGCCTCGGGCTTAGTAAGCTCGGTCTCTTTCCGAGTTCCAGTAGCTGCAGCCTCATCCTCCTCCCGAGCTCCAGCAGCCTCGGTAGTCTCCGTCGCCCTCGGCTTCTTGGCCAGATCAGCCATTATGGCTTCAAGATGGGCATCCTGTCCACCGAGCAAGCACGGACCAAATCGAGTCAAGAAGTTGAAGAAGAGGTCGCTCCAACACGGGCATGCCTCCAAGCCACCAAAGAAGGACCTCAAGATAGGCCCGCAGAAGGCCTCATCCTCCGTCACCTCATACCCGTACTTGGACTTATCCAACTGCGGGTAATCCTCACAACTTCATCGATGGTGGTCACTACCACACACTTATTTAGGACCTCGGCCAAATCGCTGGCCTGTAGGGAAATCTGATTTTAACCCTCTCCCGAGGATCTATCTTAGATGTTTACTTCACCATACATTGATTATATGCCTAGCATGCACCTATATAATTAATTGCAACACGTAGGGGTTTTCTCGTGTTTACCTGTGAATCTGTCGAGGTGAATGGATCAAGACTCGTGCTTTGATCTTCTGGACTGTATCCCGATTGCTTAAACTCCAATGCCGAGTGAGGACAATCTATGGAAAATGCTATAGAAAATCACCCTCTTTCCTTCTCTCAAGATTTTCGAAAATCTCACTATTTTGGGAATAGAATTCTCGAAAATTATGGCTTTAGCATTAGCCTTGATTTTCTCTCACCTTATATTTATAATGCACTCCCAAATCCTATCTAGATAAGATTTATGCATATCTAATAAATATAATAATATCCTTGTGATAGAGAGGATCAAGTCGAGTCCCAAGAGGACTCTAGAGAGAGGGCGAAATTCACCAAGCCACGGCCTGGATGGGCAGCCTGTGGATCAAATGCAAGGAATAAAGACGGGCCTCAAATAAATTAATTATCTTATGTTCACCTGAACATAAATTAATTCATAAACATTTATTCATGCCACTAGAGAATAAATGCCGACTTACCCCTTTATTTCCGGGTTGAGTCGGCTTGCACTTAGACTTTAAGAATCCCCATATTTAAGATATCAGATGTCCATTAATTATTTACGCTGCTCGATCGCTTAAAATAATTAATATCTTTAATTCCTTAAGTAGTACCACTCAACCTCATTATTGTACTCGAGATAACCCAACCCTGTGGTTTAGTACAATAAACCTTTGAGCTCCTTAAGGGACGCCATCATCCTAAACGGATACGGACTCTTACGTAACTAGCATGACATACAAGATCGCCACCACCCAAGATGCGAGAATCTGGTTATCTCATGTAACCTCACCCATAACAAGTCAAAGTGATGGTCAAGAACTCATACTCACCTAATACCTTATCGAGGTTTAGATCATTGTAAGTCACCGAGATCTAGGTTTTCACGATGGTCGACAGAAGAACTCATCTCACCGTGATCCATTAATACGCCGACACGCATCAAAGATAGACAAGCAACTAAGTCAAGTCACTTTTATCCGCATCAGAGCTTATACCGACAACTCATCCTCAAGTTGTCTCACCAGGATACTTTTTATATCTCATTAAGTTCGACCAATCATACTGACTTCGTGGTCTACAACACACCGTATGATCTAACTTATATATGAGATAAATGGACATACATATGCAATAAAGTAAACAATTCAGATAGAGATTGTAATAGTAATAGAAACATTGTATACAAGAGCAACCAAACTCGCCAAGATACAAATCCAAAATCTCCCACTTATACTAAAGCAAAACTTTTAGTATACAATGTGTCTCTACTAGCTATTACGAACAACACCATCACTTTGCTTCTCCAACTTATACAAAAGTTTCTTTTAAGTGGGTGCCATCATGCGCAATCCAAGTCCTCGAATATGCCCTTCAGACTTTTTATGCATGATCTTCGTGAATGGATCAGCTAGGTTATCCGCAGCACTAATCTTCTCAATCAGACATCCCCGCCTAACGATTTCGTATGACATGGTACTTTCTCTATGTGTTTGGTCGCTTTGTGGGTACGTGGTTCCTTCGAGTTTGCATCGCACCGAGTTATCACAAGAACTATGATACTCTTGGGCAAACCAGTACCACATCTAGATCCATGAGGTAGTTCTCGAACCATACAGCCTCTTTAGCAGCCTCCAAGCTGCTACATATTCAGCCCATGGTGGAGTCCGCAATGTATTGCGCTTTGCACCGCCAGATACGGCCTCCTCCCAAGGTAAACACATAGCCCGAGGTAGACTTCTTCTCATCACGGCCACTTTGAAACCGAGCTGAATAACCCAAAGGCATTAGACTATCCGCATGGTAAACCAGCCTATAATCTCTAGTCATTTTCGTGTACTCGAGTATACGCCACCGCAGCCTAATGAGCTTGTCCAGGTTAGATCGATATTCAGCTACTATGCCTACCGCATAGCATATATCGGGCCTCGCATAACATTGCATATATGAGACTTCCCACGGCGGAAGCGTAAGAACTTGTCTCATTTCTTCTATCTCCTTTGCATCATAGGTGACCGCTTCCTTAGATAAAGCGAACACCATGTTCGAAAGGTAGCAACCTTTCGACGGTTTGCATACTAAACGAGTAATCACAAAGTAATACCCCAATCGAGAAATTTTCTTAAAGAGGTTAGATTTATATATATATATATTTTAAATGTGAGTTAATTTTCTTTAAATTGTGAACTAATAAAATTTCCAGTTTTGAACGTTTTTTTATAGTTGTTCGGCTTTTCGAGCGAGGATGCGCCTAGCTAAATATGTAAAGTTTAATGTTATAAGTTCTAATGTTTTAGTAAATTATAATCTAAGCTATGAATGCTTAGTAGATAAGCTATTAACAAGCTTACGGAATAAGCTAGAAATTTCTAGAAAAGCTAAAGCTTCCTAAGCAAGCTTTAAATAGGGAAATATATATATGTTTAAGCTTCCATAACACACCTTTTCCTCCATTTTCTCCAAAATTCTCGAAAACACACACAAACACACACTGCAATGTGAAAATTTTTCCAACTCATTTCTACGAAGATCGAACCGCCGAATTCAAGATCCGCTTTCACACAAAGGTAGATCTACACCTCTAGAACGCATTTATGGTTTTAAATTTCGAAATCATGAAGTTTTGAGGCTCATCTCACCGATCAAAATATGCAAATCCTTCCTTCCCAAATTCAAACAAGACTAACACAAAGACAATGTATGATCAAAGAACAACTAAACAAGCAAAAGAGAAAGAAAGAAAAGAAAAGAAAAATATGTGGTCAACTCCCACGCGAAGACTCGCTTTAACCGTGAGCACGATCGAAACCGCATAAATGACTATCCATAGTCCTTCACCGCAGGAATACCATCTACCTGAGCATCAATAGTAACCATCACGCACAAACAAAGAAGAAAGAAATAACAAATCATTTAAGCTCAAGTCATCCTATTCTCCAAAGTGAAATAGATATTCAATTCCCCAGCACAATACTTTGAGAATTAGGAAGTCGACAAACCATGAAGTTACCGACTTTTTGTTATCACCCGTCCTCCTCGTGACACGATTTCACATGTCGAGGCAGTCACCGTAGTGGGTTTTATGTCATCGTTTCATGCACCCACTCTTCCTCGCCATCCCGTAACAACCCTCGTGGCTCGATCTAGCACCTCATCCTCGGGCACCCATTCTTCCACCATTTCCACCTCCTTCGTTGCAGCCTCGACAGCTGTGTCTCTCCCACCACATCTTCAATAATTAATACTTTCGAACAAGGACCGCCGACCGACCGGATTGGTTTGAAGTTCCTCACGACGCTGTTGTTGATACTCAAACCACTGCAGCAACCGCCTCACTTGTTCTCTAAACGCCAAGAGTTATGCCTCTATCATCTAATGGCGAACTCGATGGTCGCTGGTCGCTTGATATATATATATGTTTAAGCTTCCATAACACACCTTTTCCTCCATTTTTCTCCAAAATTCTCGAAAACACACACAAACACACACTGCAATGTGAAAATTTTTCCAACTCATTTCTACGAAGATCGAACACGAATTCAAGATCCGCTTTCACACAAAGGTAGATCTACACCTCTAGAACGCATTTATGGTTTTAAATTTCGGAAATCATGAAGTTTTGAGGCTCCTAATTATCGGTCCTTTTGAGTATGTTTGAAGGAGTATGTTTTGTTCGATTATTTCGATATTATGTTAGATCAATCACCCATGAGTTGTTTAATGTCAATTTTCTAACTCGAGTTCATTCCTCGAAGTCTTGAAATTTTCAAAATTATGTAGGTCTAGATCTTGAACTTATGTTGTTGATTTGCTTGATATGCCTTCATATATGTGTTGTTGGTTAAATATAAACATGTTTTGTGCAAGAAAACGATTAAAATCGAACCCATGTAAAACCCCATAATGGCCGAATCATATGTCTCACATAAGGTGGGATTTTATTTTATTTGATCCTTTGACTTCATATTTGATTCTATGATTTGAATAAAGCTTAAAATGATTTATTCGGATTTTTCTACCGACGATTCAAAAGTCGGAAAATTTTAGTTTGACGTCAAATTGGGGCTTTCAATGCTAAAGCTTTGATATTAGAGTTTTGATGATTGATTTGTGATCTTTGATGATAATTAAGTATATATAGGGTTCGCCTAAGATAGACGACGCCTTGTGCAATTTTCACGTTAGACATAAGTTATGTACATAAGCTAATGTTGATTTTTGGTTAAAACTAGACCATTTGTACATGTTAACGAGTCTTATAATTTTTTTGGACATATGAAACTTAGCTAAGAGTAATGTTAAGGTGCTAGGTGGCGCGACATCCGAAGCTCAAGGACGAACAACCAAGCAAGAGTTAAAGTGCTTTATTTCAAACGCCTCGCACGAAAGCGGGGTTTACTCGATCCGTAAGCACGCTGTATGGTTATAATCGTTGTTTTGTTTATGCATGTGAGCTAGAATGTTAAAGAAGCACCCCGAGGAGGCCGAGCCTAGTGTAGCGATTCACCCCGAGGAGGCCGAGCCTAGTGTAGCGATCTACCTCTAGGAGGCCCACAGGGGTCTAGTGTAGCGATCTACACTCGAGGCGGCTGCACCTAGTGTAGCGATCTACACTCGAGGAGGCCCACAAGGGCTCAATGTTAAAGAATTACCTCGAGGAGGCCCACAAGGCTACCCAACGCGATAAAAATGAGTACCGCAAGGGTAATCAAGTAAAGAAGAGTTCATTATGTTGTGTGCATTACGCAATCGTTATAACTACTTACGCAGTATTCCCATCGAGTATGTTTACATGCTCACATCCCCTATTTTTTTCATATATGTTTTGCAGGCTGAGAAGTTGATGGTTGATGCTGACGGGAATGAGCTCCACACATACATTCTCTCCGGATCATGTTTTATGTAAATATGTTTCAACTATATTAGTATGCAAGTGTGTTTACGAACAAACTTAACTGGTTTTTGACGAAAAACTATGTTTGAAATGTAATGATATTTAATGAGTACCTATACATATATATATTTTGTTGAGGGTTGTGTCCCTAGTTGTTGTTGCTTTGTTGGGATTGTTTTTGTTTCAGGTTGGCATATACGTTTTTACAGGGTATATGCCGTCCGTTCGTCAAATTTTACCTCCGCTACTTATAACTAATATTTACCAGTATTATCATTATTATTGATATTATTTTATAATTGTTAAAGATAGAATGTTTCTAGTAATGTCTCTGTGGCAAGAATGGGGGCGTTACAGTTTGGTATCAGAGCAAGGTTTACATTCCTGTAGACTTGCTAATTGTATGAATGTATGATATGTGTTTGAAAGATTTTGAACTTTGATCGAGACGAGAATGTGTGGGCCATTACCGCTGCTCAACGTCGACTCGTGTAAATTATGTTTATGAAAATGTTTATTTGTTTTTCAAAGTTATGATTTGAGTATGCATCAAGTGAAATGAAAAGAAGATTGTGTTGATAATGTTTGAAAGTTTTCAGATCAAAAGAAATGAGAAAGATTAAGAAGTGTCCATAAGGGACAAAGTATATTGATTTATTATGCTTGATACTAATTAAAGATTTATGCGGTTTCCACACATTCTTTATAAAGATAAAGATGAAAGTTCTATGAAGTGTTTCTTAACTTTCAAGTTTAGTTTTCAAGTTAGGAAATATGTGTTATGCTATGAGAAAGAAAGTAAAGCATTATTTTCATGTTATGAGAAAGAAGTCCTCAAATATAACCCGTAGGTCCGAAAGTAAATGACATGTATATTCTTGATTTAGAAATTGAAGTATGCCGCCAGACGAAATCCTCGGTCATGAAAATGGGCCACAAACCCGTATAATGGTGTAGATTTTACTCGCTTTCTACAAACGCTGCAAGTGGTTTAAGCAAAGAACAAGCAAATCGAGGTGTGGGTGTGACAACCAACCGAGAACTTATGAAATTATAGAATGCTTTAGAAGGACGGATCCACCAAAGTTTAAAGGGTATGAAAGACCAAAATTGTGGAAGAGTGGATCCGAGTTCTCGAGCGGATTTTGAGTTGATGGGTTGCTCAAGAGCAAAAGTTTCATGTGCTATATACCGCTTAGTTGAGGAAGCAAGTTATTGGCGGAGTCGATGCTCGAACAACGATCACGAACAACGCCAAACTTTGACGTGGAATGATTTCAAGGATTTATTTAGGATCGTTATTTCAATCATATCGACCGGAGAAAGAGACCAATTCTTAACTTAAAGGTGGTAATATGACGGTGGTTGAATATGAGAGAAATTTTAATAGATTGTCTCGATTTGCACCGCACTTGGTCGATATGGACGAGAAGAAAGCACGCTGCTTTGAGCAAGGGTTGCACCGTAAATTCGAGGAATATTAGTCGGCTTGAAATTGGCAACTTACAGGAAATAATTGAACGAGCACAAGCTATTTCTAATGGTCTCAACTAGAAACCCGAGATGAAAACGTGAGTCTTATGGAAAAGAAAAAGGGAGAATTGGGAAAAGTGGAAGGAACGGATTGGCAAGAGATGGCAACCAATATCACGCTCTTCGATAGGTTCGCAAATACTATAACAAGCAATCGACAAGCCTCCGTGCCCAAAATGCAAGAAAATCATAAAGGTGAATGTTGGCCGTGAAAGAATGTATGCTACTCAGGAAAACCGTGGCATGTGTCATATAACCGCCAAGTAAAATGAGAGAGCTCGAAAAGAGAATGTAAGCGCTGAAAAGAAAGTGAAGCCCGAGTCTTTGCTATGACACAAGGGGAAGATAACTCTAAGGACGGAGCGTATACGATGTCGTGTATTCTTCAAGTGTCCAATACTCCAACTTTAGTTTTATTTGATTCTGGGGCTACGATTCATTTATCTCTACAAAATTTTGTTCCAATCTTGAAATGCCTTGTTATGTTGATTGTGATGTACTAGAAGTTAGTGTTCCTTCAGAAGAACTATTATAACTTCTAGGATGATAACAGTATAGTAATAGACTTAGAAGGAAGGAACTAGAAGTCGACCTTCATATTATGTATATGCGAGATTTTGATATAATCCTAGGAATGGATTGACGGGTAAGAATCATGTAACACTCGATGTCGTGAGAGGAAGTGGAGATTCAATGTCCCGGAGAACCAAAATTTTGTTTTCATGGTTCAAGAACAAAGGCTCCATCTAAGAATATCAAGCAATGAAAGCGACAAAATGTTAAGAAAAGAAATTGCTATGGGTATTTAGTTACCATGACCGAAAAATAATCTGACAAAAGTAAGATCACCGAAGTGCCGGTAGTAAGGGAATATGTAGATGTGTTTCCTGAGGAATTACCAGGGATTCCACCAGACCGTCAAGTTGAATTTACAATAGATTTAGTACCTAGGGCAGCACCAATCTCAAAAGCACCATACCGAATGGCACCGAGAGAATTGCAAGAACTCAAAGTTCAATTGCAAGATCTTCTTATCAAAGAATTTATTAGACCAAGTGTATCTCCTTGGGGCGCCCGTATTATTTGTGAAAAAGAAAGATGGAACCCTAAGAATGTGCGTTGATTACGGAGAATTGAATAGATTGACGATTAAGAATAAGTATCCATTGCCCAGATCAAGATTTATTTGATCGCCTTAAAGGTGCTAGTGTGTTCTCGAAGATCGACTTGAGATCGTTTATCACCAGCTCAAAATCAAAGAGAGTGATATACTCAAAACAACTTTAGAACAAGATATGGTCATTTTGAATTCACCGTCGCACCTTTTGGACTCTCGAATGCACCATGCTTTAATGGACTTGATGAACCGAGTTTTCTACTCATATCTTGATCGATTTGTTATCAGTTCATTGATGATATTTTAGTGTATTCAAGGATAAAGAGCAACATGTCAACATCTCGTGATAGTATTGGAAACATTAAGGAAGGAAAAGTTGTATGCAAAATATCGAATGTGAGTTTTGGTTGAACAAGTTGCTTTTCTCGACATGTGATCACTTCGAGAGGAGTTGAAGTAGATCCGTCAAAAGTTGAAGCGATAAGCAATTGAAAAGACCAACCAATGTAAATGAGGTCAAGTTTTCGAATGGAAGAGTATTATCAAGATTTATAGAAGGTTTCAAAGATTTCGTCCATCGACAAAATTGACACGTAAAATGAAAAGTTTCTATGGAGTGAACAAAGGCAGCAAAGTTTCCAAGAGCTAAAGCAACGCCTCATGTCACCCCGCTCTAATCTGGCTCGATGGTACCGATGGTTTTGTTATCTATAGTGATGCTTCAAAACAAGGACTGGATGCGTGCTAATGCAACATGGAAATGTGGTAGCCTATGTGTTCAACCAAAGGTATACTTTCAATTGACTCGCAATCTACGAGGTGTTATAGTAGGGAAAGCTAACCCTAGTCGCCTCTCAAGGAAAACTTAATAGGCCTAATGTTCGTGTTGCTCACGTAAAACGATTAAATCCTAAACACTCTAATACAAATATGGATTTTTGAAACATACGAGGAATCAAACACGAGAATTAAACAGCAAACCTAAGCTAGGGTTGTCAATCCCGAGCTAAACTATGAAAGCAATAGATCTAAACTAGAGGCTGTCAAACCCTAGATGATTCAATACTAAACATAGGAACAGGAAACAAATCAAAAGCAATTAACTCAGATCTCCAAACAAGAAACGATGAAATTCAACAAAGAACGAGTAATCATGAAATTAAAGTCCAATACCACTTGCATAGAATTCAGATTATCAAAACCGGAGAATAAGAACGAATCAAGAAACCAACAATTCCACAAAATTACAGAATCAACACGTAAACGAATCGAACAAGATCAATGGAACAAATGACTGATAAATTACTTCCAATCCGAATCAAAAATATTACAGGATGTTGATAGAATTCATAAATCAAAGTTAAAAAAATAGAATACCGATTACAGATTGTTAACAAATGTCTGAAATTAAGAAAGGTTGAAGAACAGGCTCCGCGGCGCAATCCAGAGAAAAATCAGAAATTCCGAACTCACGAAATAACCTAAAATAACGCTTATATAATGAAGGAACTGAGCGTGGTTGAAATGAACGCTGCAGAGGGCGAGGCGGCACGCGGGTGAGCGGGCGAGGCGCAAGGGGGCGCGCGAGGCGTGAGCGGGCTGAGGCGAGGGCGAGCCGGCGCTCACCCGAGCACGCGAGGAAAATTGGGAACGCGCCCGAGTGAGCCGCGCTCAGCCGCTGGGTGAGCGGGCGAGGTGCGCGGGCGGGCGACGGGCGGGCGCGACGGCGGAGGTGCGCTGGCGAGCCGTAGTTCACCCGAGCGCGAGGGAAATTGGGAACGCGCGCGAGGAGTGAGCCGCCGCTCAGCGCCGCTGGATGAGCGGGCGAGGCGCACGGGCGAGCGCGTGGCGCGCGCACGAGGGCGCTGGGGCACGGGCGGGCGCGGGCGGCGCGCGTGTGCGCGCTGGCGGGCGGCGGCGCGCTGCGGATGCTCGGCCATGCGACGGGCCGCGCGCGACTTCAACAATTCATCTCGCTCTCCTTCATCCGAACTCCGACTTAGGATCCGCCGCTTATGAACTCCGATCGCGATGTTTTCATTATACTTGATCCTTGGTAGATACATTTCATCCTATTTAATGTCGATTTTCTGCAAACATTGAAACGAACCAAGTAAGTCCGAAACGATAAATAATAATTGAACTAACGGCATAAATGGGATAAACTAATGAAGAAAACATGTAAAACAATACCAAGAATCAGCACAAATTCATACCAAACAACTCCCCCACACTTATCCATTTGTTTGTCCTCAAGCAAAGTCTATACTAATAAGAGTAGAAAAATAACTCACGCAACTTTAACTCTTAATCCAATCAATCAAACTTCTATTTGAAATTCTCCCAAACATGATGAATACGTAATCAAGTTAATGCTAAACAAATCTAAGATTGTGAGAAAGTCAAATAAACAAGAAGATCATTTTGCTCGCACTCAACTCCATTGTAAGTGAATTAACTAAAATGGTTAACTTTAACAACAAGTTTCTTTTGAGAACACAAAGAAAATATTAATGATTTTGGAACAATGTTCGAAGGTGAAGTCTCGATGAACTCGAGTCTCCTATCGTGGTTTCCCATGCCCATTTCTCAATTTACGAAAGAGGGCGTAATTCCATCCTCCATTTATACAATCTCAACAATAAACATAGAAAGTCTTAACAGATTTTGGAATAATGGTCGAAAGGTGAATTCTCGATGAACTCGAGTCTCCTATCATGGTTTCCCATGCCCATTTCTCAATTTACGAAAAGAGGCGTAATCCCATCCTCCATTTCAACAATCTCACATAAAACATATTTTTTTATTTTTTATTTTTTTAAAAGAAACAAGTATATAGGTAACCAAACTGTTAACACTCCCCCTAACATTAGCCGGACAAATCACATCAATAACCCCCGATTTTAGATTTATTCACACAACCTCGCTCATTCACATTGCACTTCAATAACGTAACAACACGATAAAAGAGAACACATCAAGGTTCGACCAATACCACCGAGTTCGTGTGCATAAATTACAATCATAACTTATTCAAGATGACAAAAACTTGAGTACAAGATGACAAAATAAGCATAGATCCATGGTGTCAATCATGCACATACCCCGAGCACAACATATACAATATATCATCAACAACCCCCCATTACATAGACGAGCACCGTCCCCGTAGCTCTAAACATGAACAACAAAATAAGGCCAAAGAGAACGAGACTTCTCGATAACACCGAGAGAAAAGGAGGTCGAGCGGACATCGAGTTCCAAGGATAGTCCCACAAAAAGCACCGTAAAAGATAAGGAAAACAAACAAACCACAAAAGGAAAACAACGAACCACCGAAATAAGGACGAGAGCAAAAGAAATAAGGAAATATATACATACTCCAACAAAGAAGCCTCACCGCTGGTCCGACGGTGGTGGTGGTGGAGGAGAGTGTGGGATAGGGACCAGCGGCCCCATCGGGCTTGAAGGTCACCAAATGTCGCTCATGGGTGTCTAAACGCCGTAAACATCTTGACGGAAATCCCCAAACGCTGTGAAGATTAATCAAGGCGCTGAATCGGCGATTTTGGGCGCCAAGACACCGATATACCTCAAGACGGAACCTCCGAAAACTCGGGTCAAGATTGGTCAACTCGAATTGTCGACCCATCCGCCGATACCTCTCAAAGTTCTCGATTCCGCGAGGAGCTAAAGTCCCCAAATCGCCGGAAGTGGCTCGCGAAACCGCCAAAACTGAATCAAATGAGCCCTAAGACCACCGGAAAGCGCCTCCCGTGGCGATGGGAGAAGGAAAGCCAAGAAGGGCGGTCATGAGGTCCCGCCTTCTTCTTCGTGGCCCGATCCTCGGGATATCTTCATCCATCGGGTAGTCAGATCGACAAGAGACCTGACGCACGGTTCCGGCGAACCAAAATATACTCTTGACAAGACGTCAGGCTTCATAAGGAAGCAATGTTCCCGGTCAAGTAATCAATCGAAAATCACCGAAAGTGATGGAGAATTTCAACGACAATGAGCCCAAATCGAGCATCATCTCTAGTGATTCCCACAAAATACTGGGCTATAATGAAGGGGTATTGCTCAAGGAGAGTTTGGCCTCACGGCCGCCAGATATACTCAAATCGCCGCCATAAGAACGATGTCGCACAAACCTTCTTATTATTCACAAAGACACCACAGAAGAAAAGTTCCCGAGCACTCACTTTATGGGCCCGCTCTTTCCCTCTTAGGTTGTATGCTAGGAACTTATGGGCGATAACCAAGGTGGTCTCGAATAAAGGCACTAGAGTGCCTCACGATGACCAATTGTCAAAACCGCTAAAATTTTCCATGTCTCACCCATAGGAAATCCTCGTACATCGAAAAACCGCTAGTATGAAAACCCAAAACCTCACGCAACCTTAGGTGTAATGGCAAATCTAGTCTCCCAACCGACGTAACGCAGACTTAAAATCTTCACCGGTCTCGAGTGACACACAAAATTCCCAAAGTAACTTCTTAAACCATCTTCCGTTCCTTAGTTGCCAAACCAAGGCACCCCACAATTTCAAGTATCTTTAACAGCCCATCAACACCCAATGAAGCTAAAATATTCCAATCAAAAGAACGCTCGAACGAATAACGGAGAAAAATATACCTTCGGGGTGAATAAATCGCGAACGGGCATTGTAGTTCTCCGAGATCTTCGGGTTGTTCACCGATCCCAAGCACCTTCGCCGCTTGCTCGCTTCACCAAGAGGCGAGAGGATTTTTGCGCATCTATGTCAAGAAATGCCCGAAGGAACTCAAGCTAGGTGAGCAGACGGCGCGCAGGGCGAGGGCTGCGCATGCGAGGCTCGGCACGAAGGAAGGCGCGCGGTGAGAGCGCGCTACCGGAGACGAGCGATGGTCGATGGAATGCGCGCGCGCGAGGGCACAGAGAGGCGGCGCGCTGCAGGAGAGGCGAGGAGAGCTGTGTGGCGGGCCGGCCGGGAATGCGCTACGGCCGAGGCGAGGGCACATGGGGCAAGCGCGGCGAGGCGGGCGGGTAGGAGGCGAGCTAGTGCCGGAATGCACGCGGGCCGAGGAGACGGGCGGCGAGCGCAAGGGTCATGGAGACGGCGCGCCAGCAGCGGGCGGAGGGAGAAACGCCAGGCGAGCGTGGAGATCGCGGAGACGGCGCGCTACCGGGAGGCGGGCGGAGGAGAACGGGCGCCACGAACGAGCGCCGGGTCAGCGGCACGGAGAACGCCGTGGAGAGAAGGTGAATACGAGGAGGCGGCGCTGAATGATATAATTATCAATGAATAAAAATAGGCAACAATTTCTAATATATGGGTCCGTTCATGAGCGCCAGCCACCTCTTTTCCCTTTTTTCCCTTTTTTATTTTTTAAACCGAGCTACGGCTCATATTCAAACGCCGGCTTGAGGGTCTCTTCCCAAAGGTTGAGCGCCGGTTTGGTTTGAGCGCAAGTCGCAAAATCATTCTCGCCCATTTTATGAATGCCACCGAGAAAAGCCACCGACTAAATCTTGAACGCCAGCTCATTGAACCGGACGAGAAAAGCTATCGATTCCTTCCGAACCGGTTCGATTGAGCGCAAGTCGAGAATGGCTTATGATTCTTCCGAACGCCGGTTCGCATCGAGCGCCACCGTGATTGGTTTCAGATTCCTTCCGAACGCCGGTTCGATTGAGCGCCACCGTGAATGGCTTCAGATATCTTTAAACGCCAGCCTCAAGAATAAAAGTCGCATTAATGTATGAGAAAGATCAGATAACAAATTACTCAACGTTGGAAAACTTCAACGCCAACTTTGAATGGCCCATGTACATCTTTTAAACGCCAGCCTCAACAATAAAAGTCAGATTAACAGACAGAGAAAGATCGATAACAAAACCGATAAATCAAAGGAAAAGAAAAGAAAAAGAAAATAAAGAAAATTCGTGGGTAAACTCCCACGTAGTACTCGCTTAACGCCGTGAGCCCGACATAATTCGTCAAAGATATTGGGATCGACGAGCGTAACGCCCACTTCTTCCGATTCCTCACGATCAAAGTATGGTTCACTCACGACCGCTCACAGCCGAATGATTTGTTGGTGTTGGGGTCGCAAGCACACGCCTGTAAGGAAACACTGCTCCAAGATGTAAGGACATCTCGCACCTGACTTGAGCTTCTGGGATAGCTTAAACGAGATCAAGAAGTAAGACCTTCATTCCCGACTTTAAGTCCTTGTTAACTTTCTCACGATCCAAAGATTTGTTACACTTTCCCTTATAGAAATTTGCATTCATACCGCAATAAAACATTCTCACCAAGGATCAACAACATCTATGGAAACGTGATAATCAATACATTTAATGGGGAGATATCACACTATCATGTGTAGAGAAGGACATGATTCACCAAGTACACCATTTTCAATGTGCCATTCTTAACATCAATAAACAGAGTTGGTTGTGGCCATGAATGGCCTCCCAACAAAAGTGAGTGTTCTACCCCATCTTCCCTAACATCCCCATATCCAACACGACAAAATCGACCGAACAATCAACCCACCCATCTTAACTAATACATCCCCACAATACCCTTAGGTATCTCACTGACCTATCGGCTAATTGTAGACACATTCTAGTGGGTTTAAGTTCACCTAATCCTAATCGCTGAACATAGAATAGGCATAAGATTAATCCCACCGCCAAATCTAGCATGCCGTAAATTTCTTTCCGCTACCCAAAGCAATCTTAATAACAAAACTACCGGATCCCGGAGTTTGGGAGGCAATTGGTGTCAGAGGATGGAATTAGTCGCTCGAGATCATCACCTTCTCATTTTCTCCAAATCTTCTTCTTCGGTTAGCTTTCAAGAACTCGACGAGGTCGCACATTTTTGATGATGTCCGTAAGAGGAAAATTTACATTCACCTTGGATAGAGCTCATAGATCTCATTGAATTGCCGATCGTGCTTCTCGCTCTTCAACCCGTAGGAAGTGGTATCGAGGGTATAAGGGTTCACCGACTTATGCAACCAACCCGCCTCTTTCTTATTTCGAACCTCCGTGATTGCGCATGCTTGCTTGATGACTCTCCCACTTTATTTGAAAAATCGATCACCCTAAGAACAAGTGATCGCATGAGCCCCGATGAGGTCGGCTCGAGCTTCCCACGACTTTGTCGCAAGAGCTCATTCAACGGCTAGCAAGTCGTCCTATTTATGCCTCTAAACGCTTGTTTGTGGAGTCTTGAGCATCCAATCTTGGGCGAGAGCATCCATCCTTTGGGTGATCATATCCTCGAAAGCCATCCTCCGAGGTGGCGCGGAGGTGCTCACGATATTGCCGCCGCCGAGGGAACCGCCCGAGAATCGCTGGAATAATGTTTTTGTCAATAAACCGCATTGCTGGAGGTTTTTGATATGAAGTATCTGTGTTCGACCGCCTTGATGTTGGTTCCTCCATCCCCGCTGAATTGTTGCCGATTAGGCTCAAACTGTTGTTTAGGTTGAAACCTTGCATAGCATATGCTTCGCTTCCTTCGGAGTTATGATCTCCCATCCTAGGGCAAGTATCAACATTGTGCCCAAGTTCATTGCGTATTCCACAGGTTCCCTTAATTCCTTGTGTAGAGTCAGTGGATCCGGCTTCTTTAACTCGAAGTTCTCGCACCTCCTCATAAGCTCAACCACTTGCTTATTCATGTCAGCGAAGGGCGACGGCATGTGCTTTGGTTCTTCCACCGATCGACTCACGAAGTAGTAAAGCCATGGCTTCAAAAATTTCAACGATATCCAATGCCGTTTGCACTCCAATGTCTCCACCGCAGATTGTCCACCATGTAATCGAAACTCGTCAATCCATCATAGAAGACTTGATAAAGAATCTCTCGCATGGTGAGGGCATTTCAGTAATAAACTCGAACCGCTCCCAAGCTTCATGGAATGGCTCGTCTGACGTTCGATTGAAAGTCATGATTTGAGACCTCAACTCGACTTTTCTTGTTTGGGTAGTATTTAGTCATGAATTTATCTACCACGGCGCTCAAGTTCGCGCAAAGAGTTGGCAGGAGAGCTGAACCATGACTTTCTCTATCCTTCGTGGTGTACGGAAACACCGTGATCTTCACCGATCTTAATTTAGTCCTCCCAATGGAAAGGACCGCAAGACCGAAAGGTAATTCTCTTACGAACCCCAAGGCCCCTCACTAGCTAGCCCATGAAAAGTAGGCATAAGTTTAGAAGTGGTTCGTTTCAACTCGTAATCTCGGCCCGGTCCAAGAACACCAGGTACGTAGCGCCCTAATCACCGCCTATAGAAATCACGCAGAGCACGCATTTTCACCCATCTCTCAACGGGAGTATCCTCAACAACAAAGTTGATCTCTCGATGAGTTGCTCGACTGCTCACCACCAATGTAGCAGCACCAAACTCCTCCAGCTCCGGAAGAAGCCGACCTTTTAGATCGCCGAGTGGTCCAACGGGTAGCAAGCGGTCTATTTAGACCGCGCACCTAGCATACACAACACTCAAACAAGAAAAGATCACAAGAATCGAGAATAACAAAATAAAACGAAGAAACACGGAAAACAATCAACACAAACAATACGCCTTAAAGTTTTCAAGAACGGCGCCTAAAATTTGTTCAACAAAAGTATACTTTCAATCGACTCAAATCGCACGAGGTGTTATAGTAGGGAAAGCTAACCCTAGTCGTCTCTCAAGGAAAACTTAACAGGGCCTAATGTTCGTGTTGCTCACAGAAAACGATTAAATCCTAAACACTCTAATACCAATATGGGTTTTTGAAACATACGAGGAATCAAACACGAATTAAACAAAGAAACCTAAGCTGTGGTTGTCAATCCCGAGCTAAACTAAGAAAGCAATAGATCTAAACTAGAGGCTGTCAAACCCTAGATGATTAAGTACTAAACATAGGAACAGGAAACAAATCAAAAGCAATTAACTCAGATCTCCAAACAAGAAACGATGAAATTCAACAAAGAACGATTAATCATGAAATTAAAGTCCAATACCACTTGCATAGAATTCAGATTATCAAAACCGGAGAATAAGAACGAATCAAGAAACCAACAATTCCACAAAATTACAGAATCAACACGTAAACGAATCGAACAAGATCAATGGAACAAATGATTGATAAATTACTTCCAACCAATCCAAAATATCACAGATGTTGCTAGAATTCATAAATCAAAGTTAAAGAAATAGAATACCGATTACAGATTGTTAACAAATGTCTGAAATTAAGAAAGGTTGAAGAACAGGCTCGCGGCGCAATCCGTAGAAAATCGTAAATTCAACTCACGAATAACCTAAAATAACGCTTATATAATGAAGGAACCGAAGCCGGTTAGAAATGAACGCTGCAGAGGGGCGAGGCGTGGCGCTGCGAGCGGGCGAGGCGCGGCGAGGCGCGCTGGGGCGGCACGCGGGAGGTGCACGGGCGAGCCGGGCGCTCACCCGAGCGCTGAGGAAAATTAGGAACGCGCCGGAGCGAGCCGCTCAGCCGCTGGGTGAGCGGGCGAGGCGCACAAGCGGGCGCGCGGGCGAGGCATGCGGGCAGAGGCGCGCGGCAAGCCGGCGCTCACCCGAGCGCGCGAAGGAAATTGGGAAGCGGCCAGAGCGAGCCGCGCGCTCAGCGCGGGGGGCGAGGCGCGCGCGCGCGCGCGCGGATGGAGGGCGGGGCACGCGGCGGCGCACGGGCGGGCGGGCGGGCGCGCGGCGGCGGCGCGTTTGCGCGCGATGCTCGCCATGCGACGGGCCGCGCGCCACTTCAACATTTCATCTCGCTCTCCTTCGTCCGAACTCCGACTAGATCCGCCGCTTATGAACTCGATCGCGATGTTTTCATTATACTTGATCCTTGGTAGATACATTTCATCCTATTTAATGCCAATTTTCTGCAAACATTGAAACGAACCAAGTAAGTCCGAAACGATAAATAATAATTGAACTAATGGCATAAATGGGATAAACTAATGAAGACAACATGTAAAACAATACCAAGAATCAGAACAAATTCATACCAAACACTATGCTTCAAGATAATTGAAACCACACGAGCAGAATTATCCAACACATGATCTTGAGCTTGCAGCTGTGGTGCATGCGTTAAAGATATGGCGACACTATCTTTATGGGAGTAAGTGTGACATCTACACTGACCATAAAAGTTTGAAGTATTTCTTCACGCAGAAAGAGTTAAACCTTCGGCAACGAAGATGGTTAGAGTTGGTTAAGGTTTATGACTGCACCATCCATTATCATCCTGGAAAGGCAAACGTAGTTGCTGATGCATTAAGCCGAAAGAGTTACATGGCAACGTTACTCACCAAACAAGAAGAACTCATTAAAGAATTTCGTAAATTAAATTTGGAAGTGGTGACACCACCAAACACCACGACGGAATCATTTCGCACTTGTGGTTCGTCCGCAATTCAAGATCGAATAAGAGAAGACAAAAGAACGATCCATTTTGTGTAAAATGAAGAAACGAGCGTAAGAGGGTACAATTCAAGGATTTGTCATATGACCGATGGTACTTTGTCTTTAAAGGGAGATTGTGTGTACCGAATAATGAGAATCGAGACAAGAACTACTGAAGAAGCTCATAACACTCCATATTCTGCATCCCGGAGGAACCAAATGTACAAGGATTTGAAATCGCTTTATTGGTGGCGTAATATGAAGAGATCCATCGAGAATTTGTAGGAAAATGTATTACATGTCACAGTGAAATTTGAACATCAACGACCGTCCGATTTCTAAATCCACTTGAGATTCTCGAGTGGAAATGGGAACACATTTCTATGGACTTTGTGGTTGGACCACCGCACGCTAGAGGTAATCATGCTATCCGGGTTATTATTGATAGATTGACAAAATCAGCTCACTTTCTTCCTATGAAGATGACTTTCAAAGATGGATCGCTTAGCTCAACTCTATATTAATGAGATTGTAAGACTACATGGGGTGCCAGTGTCCATCAGTGTCTAATCGAGACACTAGATTTACTTCCAATTTTGGAAAAGTCTCCAAATGTACTCTAGCACTAGTTAAACTTCAAGATAGCATACCATCCTCAATCGATGGACAAATGAGCGAACTATCCAAATTCGGAAGATATGTCTGCTTGTGTGTTAGATATGGGTGGAAATTGGGAAAAGTATCTACCATTAGTTGAATTCACTTATAATAATAGTTATCAAGCTACTATTAGGATGGCTCCATTTGAAGCTTTGTATGGAAGAAAATGTAGATCACCAATTCATGGGACGAGGTTGAGAGAGACGATCTTAGGCCCCGAATTAATTGAAGAAACAGCTTGGAGTTATCACAAAGATCGAGAAAGAATCAAGGCACCCAAGATCGCCGTAAATCATATGTCGATAAAAGGCGAAAGGACATACACTTCGAGGTTGGTGACAATGTATTTTTAAAGATAGCACCGATAAAAGGAGGATCGACGGTAAGAAAGGAAAGTTACAACTTCGGTATGTAGGACCTTTCGAGATACTTGAAAGATAGGAAATGTGGCATATCGCGTAGCTTTACCTCCGTGATTTGGTCATGCTCATGATGTGTTTCATGTGTCAATGCTCGTAAAATATATCTCGATCCGTGTCATGTTATATCTCATGAGAATTTATGTGTTTCACTGAATTTAACATACCAAGAGGTACCGATTGCTATTCTAGACGTAAAAGTGAATACTTTAAGAAATCGAGAAGTACCTTGGTAAAAGTACAAGGAGTAGGCATGGACCCGAGGAAGCCACACGGGAAAGAGAAGATTTAACTTTGGTTCGCTATCCCAATCTTAGAGAATTTCCGTGTTAATTTTGAGGACTAAATTATTTTAATGGGGTAGAATGTAATACCCCGAGAAATTTTCTTAAAGAAGTATTATTTATATATATATATTTTAAATGTGAGTTAATTTTCTTTAAATTGTGAACTAATAAAAATCGAGTTTTGAACGCTTATTTTTACAGTTGTTCTATTTCGAGCGAGGACGCGCCCTAGCTAAATATGTAAAGTTTAATGTTATAAGTTCTAATGTTTTAGTAATTATAATCTAAGCTTATGAGATAAGCTATGAATAAGTTTATTAGATAAGTTATTAACAAGCTTATGGAATAAGCTAGAAATTTCTAGAAAAAGCTAAAGCTTCCTAAGCAAGCTTTTAAATAGGAAAGGATATATATATGTTTAAGCTTCCATAACACACCTTTTCCTCCATTCTTCTCAAAATTCTCGAAAACACACACAAACACACACCGTAATGTGAAAATTTTTCCAACTCATTTCTACGAAGATCTAACCGTCAATTCAAGATCCGTCTTCACACAAAGGTAGATCTACACCTCTAGAATGCATTTATGGTTTAAAATTTAGGAAATCATGAAGTTTTGAGGATCCTAATTTTCGGTCCTTTGAGTATGTTTGAAGGAGTATGTTTTGTTCGATTATTTCGATATTATGTTAGATCTATCACCTATGAAGTTGTTTAATGTCAATTTTCGAACTCGAGTTCATTCCTCGAAGTCTTGAAATTTTCAAAATTATGTAGGTCTAGATCTTGAACTTATGTTGTTGATTTGCTTGATATGCCTTCATATATGTGTTGTTGGTTAAATATAAACATGTTTTGTGCAAGAAAACGATTAAAATCGAACCCATGTAAAACCCCATAATGGCCGAATCATATGTCTCACATAAGGTAGGATTTTTATTTTATTTGATCATTTTGACTTCATATTTGATTCTATGATTTGAATAAAGCTTAAAATGATTTATTCGGATTTTTCGCCGACGATTCAAAAGTCGAAAATTTTAGTTTGACGTCGAATTGGGGCTTTCAATGCCAAAGCTTTGATATTCGAGTTTTGATGATTGATTTGTGATCTTTGATAATAATTAAGTATATATAAGGGTTTGTCTAAGATAGACGACGTCTTGTGCAAATTTTCACGTTAGACATAAGTTATGTACATAAGCTAATGTTGATTTTTGGTTAAAACTAGGCCATTCGTATACGTTAACGAGTCTTATAATTTTCCGACATATGAAACTTAGTTAAGAGTAATGTTAAGGTGCTAGGTGGCGCGACATCCAAGCTCAAGGACTAACAACCAAGAAAGAGTTAAAGAGCTTTATTTCAAACGCCTACACGAAAGGGGTTTACTCGATCCGTAAGCACGCTGTATGGTTATAATCATTGTTGTGTTTTGTGCATGCATGTGAGCTAGAATGTTAAAGAAGTACCCTCGAGGAGGCCGAGCCTAGTGTAGCGATCTACCCCGAGGAGGCCCACAAGGGGTCTAGTGTAGCGATCTACACTCGATGGCGCCGGACCTAGTGTAGCGATTTACACTGGATGAGGCCCACAAGGGCTCAATGTTAAAGAATTACCTCGAGGAGGCCCACAAGGCTACCCAACGCGATAAAAAATGAGTACCCGCAAGGGTAATCAAGTAAAGAAGAGTTCATTATGTTGTGTGCATTACGTAATTGGTTATAACTACTTACAGTGTATTCCCCAGTGAGTATGTTTACATGCTCACATCCCCTATTTTTTTCATATATGTTTTGCAGGCTGAGAAGTTGATGGTTGATGCTGACGGGAATGAGCCTGTTTGGTATGATTTGTGATGATTCTTGGTATTGTTTTACATGTCATTTTCTATGGTTTGTCCTATTTATGCCTTTGTCTGATTAATATTTATCGATTCGACTTACTTCGCTCGTCTCGATGTTTTGTAGGAAAACGGCAGAAAATAGGATGAATTGGATCTGTCAAGGATAAAATATAATTGAAGAGCATTTCGACAGGAGTTCATAGGCTAAAGCGGATCGCAAATCGGAGTTCGCATTTAGGAGAACGGGCCAAATCTTCAAAGTCGCGCACGCACCTGCTCGCCCTAGTCGCGCGCCGGCGCTGAACACTTTCAATGATTCTCATGAATTTTGGAGAAGGAATCAAGGATTTTATCCTTCATAAGAAGTAAAGTACGTTGTGATAGGAGTCCGTAGGCGAAAACCGTGCAAATCGGAGTTCAAACGAAGGAGAACGGGCTAAAACAAAACACTGCATAAAGCAGTGTCGCGCGCGCGCGCGCGCGCGCGCGCGCGCGCCGCGCAAATGCACGCCCAGCGAACGCCGTTCATTGTGAACGCCGGTTCACCTGATTTCAGCTTCCAACCTCCGCTGATCCACACATACATTCTCTCTTTTGTTTATCGGATCATGTTTTAGATGTAAATATGTTTCAACTATATTAGTATGCAAGTGTTTTTATCACGAACAAACTTAACACACACATTCTCTCCGCGGTTTTTACTTAACGAAAAAACTATGTTTGAAATGTAATGATATTTAATGAGTACCTATACATATATATATTTTGTTGAGGGTTGTGTCCCTAGTTGTTGTTGCTTTTGTTGGGATTGTTTTGTTTCGTTTGGCATATATGTTTTGCTGTGGTATATGTCCGCTTGTCAAATTTTACCTCATTGCTTATAACTAATATTTACCAAGATTATCATTATTATTGATATTATTTTATAATTGTTAAAGATAGAAAGTTTCTAGTAATGTCTCTGTGGCAAGAATGGGGTCGTTACACACAGTATCAATGTAACACGCCTGAGATAAGCTCAATATTTTCCTCTTGCGATCTTCGTAAACCTTGATCCCAAGAATTTACGCTGTATCTCCTAAGTCTTTCATTTGAAACTGATTGGATAACCAACTCTTTACGTCTGATAACAACTTCACGTTGTTGCCAAGTAGAAGGATGTGATCTACGTAAAGTGCAAGAAATACCACATCACCGTTGACATCTAAACGATACACACAACTTTCGCTAGGCAACTGGGTAAATCCATAGGACTTTACCACCTCATCAAATTGTAAGTTCCAGGATCGTGAAGCTTGCTTAAGTCCATAAATGGACTTCTTAAGCTTCCATACTAGATGCTCCACCCTTCACCACATAACCTTCAGGTTGCTACATATAGATGTCTCTACCTTCTTCAAGGTAACCGCTTAGAAAAGCGGTTTTCACATCCATTTGCCAAACCTCGCGTTTAAGTGGGCTGCCATGGCCGTAAGAATTCGATGGACTTGAGCATTGCTACAGTGAAAAGGTCTCATCGAAATCGATGCCTTCAATTTGAGTGTACCCTTTCGCCACAAACCTGGCTTTAAAAGCCGAAACCTCTCCATCTGAATCTCTTTTCCTCTTGATACCCACTTACTACCTATGGCTTCCTTGCCATCCGGTAGAGGTGTCTTTCGTATACATCCATAGTCATATGGACTAAATTTCTAAGTCCTTAGCGGTTTGCCATGATCTTGCATCGTTGTCTTATATTGCCTCACTGTATGTCCATGGGTCGATTATTGCCTACTCATTTCCTCGACTAAACCAAGATTCACCCACGAACATAAATCGCCGGGTTGACGAACAACCTCCCACTACGACGAGACGCCACCGGCACAATGACAATGGTGGGTGCGGAACTTGTGGTTCTCTATCTTGCACAACTTGCTAGATAGGAGCCACTTGCACGGCCGGTATCTCCAAAGTGGAACTCGACCCACTTCAATTTCTTGAAGTATCGGTGTCGATCCTCCCACTAGACACCTACATCTCGCACTTTCGCTTAATCAGTGAAATATCGATCATCTTCTAATTCTTGAATAATGATTTTAACTTTGATTTATGGTTTTCATATAATCCTCTTCTAAGAATCGGGCATTAGTGCTAATAATGACCTTCCGATCCTTAGACTATAGAAATAACCATCTTCGCCCTCTAGGATAGCCAATAAACAGCCTTGCATCGATCTAGACTCCAACTTGTCGCCTTCTTGTTCAAAGACATGTGCCGGATCGCCCATATCCTTATGTGGTTTAAACCAGCTTGCGCCCAAACCACAACTCGAAGGGGTCTTTTCAACCGACTTGATGGTACTAGATTTAGCAAGTATGCACTGCTTTCTAAAGCATACCCCGTAACTAAATAGGCAATGTTGCATAACTCATCATTGATCTAACCATTTCTAAGAGAGTCCTATTTCTTCGCTCCGACACACCATTTTGTTGTGGTGTGCCCTGTAGTGAAGTGGGAGGTAATCCCACACCGCACCAAATAGTCCATAAACTCACATTAAGGTATTCGCCACCGCGATCGCATCATGATGACTTGATACTTTACCAAGCTTCGCTCCACTTCCGCCTTAAATTCTTTGAATTTCTCAAAGCATTCGACTTGCGGTGAAGCGGTATATGTATCCGCACTTGAGTAATTGTCAATGAAAGTGACAAAATACACTTACCCTCCACGAGCTTGTGTTGACATAGGTCCACACAGGTCAGAATGGACTAGCTCCAACACTTCTTTGGCTCTATAACCCTTCGCCTTGAAGGGTCTGGTCGACATCTTTCCTTCTATACAGGATTCGCAGACTGGGAACGGAGTAACTGTGAGATCACCCAACGCTCCATTCTTAGCCGCCTTTGATCCTATTTAGATTGATGTGACCTAATCTAAGATGCCAGAGAAATGTGGTGTCATCTTCTTAAGAAAACTTTCTTCTTAAGGTTTGATGTAGATTCAACATAGTTAAAGGTATTATGTTTGGCATAAATAGTATAAAGCGAATTATATAAAGTGTCACCACGTATAACTTCGTCATTTCTTATGATAGAAACACCACTATCAAAAACAACCGAATATCCATGAATAAATAGTTTCAAACTGAATAAGGTTTCACGAAACTCCGCACATATAAAGCGTCTTTCAATACTAAAACAGCTTCTATCAAAACATAAAGTAACATCTACGATCGCAACGACCTCGACTTTCGCTGCGTGCCCATGGAGATCGTTACCTCGCCATCACACGCCCCTTGTCCGCAGGAACCCTTGCAAGGTGTAACAAACATGATCGATCGACTCAGATCCACTACCCATGAATGAGTAGAACAAGTCGCTAAACATGTTTCACATTAAAGCAAATGGCGACTGTGCCTTGAGCATTGGGAATTTGGCCTTCGAATGCCCGCCTTGCCGCACTTGAAGCACTTACCCTCTCCTTTGGCTTTTTCAAGCCTCCGTGGAAGACATGTTCTTGCTCCTATTACTCCCATCGTTTCTTTGCTTCTACCACCTTTGGTGCCCTTTTCTTCTTCCATTTTTCAACGGAAAATTTGGGCCCAAGACGTGCTAGCAAGGGCATGTGCTCCTTGCCCATGACTCCTTCCATGCCACGAGATCATTAAGCAACTGACTAAGTGTATACTCAGTCTTGCTCATGATCGCATTCACGTGAAAATTCTCAAAAGACTTGTGCAGTGTGTTGATGATGATATCGAGGCTTCGCCGTCAATACCTCCTCCCAACTGATCAAGACTATCCATGAGATGAGTCATGTGGGAGACATGTTCATGGACCGAACTTCCTTCTTCCATCTTAACGCCAAGATTTCTCTCATTGTGTGGAAGTGGACTGTCCGATCCGATTGCCCAAACTTACTCTTGAGACTTGACCATATTTCAGTCGCGTCTACCATCGGATGTTGCAGCTGCTAGCCTTTGGACATTGTAGTCATCATATAGCACTTGGCCATATTGTTTGACTTATGCCAAAAGTCTGCTTGACTCTCGCTGCTCATTAGTCGATGTGTCAGTAAGGGCATCGGGTTTGGGAGTAGTGAGAACAAACATGTGTTCTTCAGCGATAAGAACATATTCAATGTTTCATTTCCACTCGATAAAATTTGGATCGGATAGAGGATTTTGTTCGAGCATATTGATAATCGGTGTAAGAGACATATCTGAAAAGTAATGTAAACACATAAGCATACGATCGCACATAATTTGTAACAATAATATTGTAATCTTTTGATAAAACAATATTAATTGAAACCTCCAATCGCCCAAGGAATCCCACATGCAAGCCACGCGTGTGGACGTTTACACATGGTCGAATGTGATCCATCAATACGTCAGAGACGTACCAGCATAGACAAGCAACCAAGTCAAGTCACTTCTTATCTATACCGCAGTCTATACCGACAACTCGTCCTCAAGTTCTCTCAGCTGTGAAACTTTTATATCTCATTAATCTCGACCAATCATACGCACTTCGTGATCTTCTACACATCGTATGATCTAACTTATATATGAGATAAGGGGACACGATATATGCAATCAAGTAATCAATTCAGATAGAGATTGTAATAGTGGTAACAGAAACATTGTATACAAGCTCAACCAAAACTGCTTTCAGTATACAAATCCAACAGTTACGCATTCAACTACCGCGTCATATATCCGACCTTGACAAAGGATTATGTCATCAACTCAGGCAGACGACGAGTAATCAACTTCGGCCAATCAGAGCCAAACGACATACGACCTCGGCAGGGCGACAAGCATTCGACCTCGGCCATTTAAAACCGAATGACATGCGACCACGACAGAAGACCTCGACAGGCGACGAATATTCAACTTCGGCCAATTGGAGTCGAGCTACATACAACGCCTCGGCAAAGCAACATACAAGCTCGATAGTACAATACGAGCTACACTTCGCTAGATCACGAATCAAGACGAGGCAATGTCATAATTACCAGTCCCCCATCCATCACGACCTCACTTCTACGTCATTTTGGGGGGGGGATATGATAGGATACGGCCCAAGCATCGGGCCCAATATAAATTGGCCCCGACATTAAGCTCGGCCTACGCGAGTTCGGCCCAGGAAGACTCCTAAACCAACTACAACTCAAATCAACCAGTGGAGACGCTGAAGATTCGGTTGCTTATCCAAAAGAATCCTTATGAGAGAAGACTTTGTATAAGAGTCGAACTCATTATGAATGTGTATAAATAGAGGCTAGATTAGAGAAGAAAGATCATCTACACTCTTTGTAATCGCTTCTTACACACTCAATACACATATACTTTCTTGCTCCGTGGACGTAGATCTAATTCAAAGATCGAACCACGTTAATCCCTCGTGTTCATTGCGCATTTATTTCCCTAACGAAATTAAGATCGATCAATATGAATATCATATATTAATCTTAAAATTTTTGAAACACATCTCCTATTTTCTTTAATAAAGGCCGAATACATTTACATATTTTAAAGCCATAGTTTGATTTTTCTTTTGGAAAAATAGTTGAGAAATAGTGTTTAATATATGATATGAACATCATATATTAATATTTAAATTATTATAATACTTCTCCGTTTTTCATATGAAGGCCGAAAGTATATATATATATATGTTAGGATTTATGTGATTTTTATTTGTTGAAAATAATGTGATATGTTATGTTTAGAAACAATATGAACCTAATATGCATTGTTGGGAATTTAGTGAACACATATATAATATATGTGTAAGGACAAAAAGAATTCCAAGCATTGGTTCACATTATAAATATTAGTTGATGTTTAATGTTAATATTAAACATGTTTATTTCATAATATGAGCATATGGTGAAGGAATTAACTTTATTGAATATATACTTATATTTTCATAATTATCGAAAATGATTAGGTGATGAAAAGCATGTTTTTTTATTTTAATGTATGATATGAGATGATATTTCATGCTTAGTATATGATATAAGCATGATATGATTTTTGTGGAATTTATTGAACACAAATGCTCAATTAATTTATGATTGCCGAAAACTTTGAGGATTTTTAACCTATGGTTGAAATTTTATATGATTATATTGAGTTAGTAATTAAATTCTATAGTATGATAGGAGTATAACATGATTTTATTGGAATTTATTGAGTACATATGCTAATTATTGTTAATTATCGAAAACATAGCAAAATGGTTAAGTATAAGTTTAATTTTAATGATAAATGATGCTATGATAGTTAATCTATAAGCTTGAATGGATGGTTGTGATTGTGATGAATGAATGGAACACTTATACACACATACACAATAGTTTTGCATTATGTTAGAAATTAGGGTTTTCTAATGCTTTAGTATAGTTTATGTTGTGTATGGTATTGTATGGTGTTGAATGGTTATGTTTATGTTGTGCCGACAAACAATACCCCAAACGTAAACAACACAATACTTTATGTACGAGAATCCAAAAGGAATCGACCAATTTTGATAACTTAAGAAGGAATTAACGAGAATCGAAGTTCGACACAAATTAGGGTTTTCAATTAATAAAATGATACTCAAACGTGAGTTCCTAAGTTAGAAAAACCAAAAGCGAGCTACAACGTTGATACTCAATAACGACAACCCAATACGACGTTAGATTGAGTGATTATACAACTTATATAATCTCCGACGAGTTAAGAGAAACAAACAACGTCGTAAGGTGTAAACAAAGATTCAAACATAAGATGTCGATCCTTATGTCTCAAAAGTCGAGTTAATAGTCCCTAAGGAATTCATCTATTCCTAAAGTACTTACTTATATGATAGCATGTGATCACTCGAGTCATAAGTCAAGACTCGCTATTCGTCAGACATCACGACAAGTAGTCAACATAACCTACTAGGACGTAACTACAATTATTAAGTCTAGTTAGTGGCTTGAGAATATCCTAATATACTAATCAAAACTTGAATACTAACAATCTATAACGTAATAACGTTTAGAAGAACACTAAGGTTAAGAGTCGAGGATAGACTCAGTGTATGTGATTCATAAGTTGAAGTTCACCTATGAACGATGAAGTAATATAGTTTGAGAATTGGAATGTAAGATAATAGAAATTATCTTAAAACAATCACATGAAATCATAAAGAAACCCTAATTGGGAACTTTAAGTCGTAATTTATAAACGACCTTCGATCGATAGAAAGAATCTAAGAAAGGCTATTTTCTTATGAAGGGTTTGATCGTACGTAGTCGGTAAGGAAGGACAATCGCACCTGCTCACTTAGAACCACTAGCTTTGGATTGGCAGGTGGGCTTTCTTGAAACAAAAATGTTATGCATAACTCAAAGCATGATTTACAAAAGCTTTATGAAGTATTATCACATGAAATGTTATTGACGCCAAATGTTTATGTTTTGTTGTGATCCTATCTGAGATTGGTATATCCAATGTGGTATGTGAATGTGTTGGTCCACCAACGTTAAAAAAGGGTAACGATCGGAACATAGTTGAGGACTAACTCGGATTATGTACACGTGTGACTGTGTGTTAAGGTTAGCTACCTCGACCGGTTACGACGACTATGTGTAGGTGGCCACCTCCATAGTGCGCGAATGAATGAATGATCAGATATGGAAATAACGTGGATGAAATAGTCAGGCCTGACACTTTTGGAAAATGATAAAATGTTTGATAGGCATAAGTCTTTTAACTAAAATCCTCATGTGCTATTGTGGGCAATTCAATAACTTTAACAAAGAAAATGTTTTCGACAATGAGTCCACTGAGTACTTTTGTACTTAGCCCTGCATCTCATTTTTGATGTGCAAAGTTGGCGTGATTGATTATGGGTGCGACGTGGTGCAGAGTGGCAGTTATTTTGTTGCTTATTAGAAAGGATTTCTAGATCCTTGGGCATGCATCGTCATATGCATGTCCACACGTTTATTTGCTACCTAACTCTGATATTATTTTGATGTCTTGGTTATAACTGCTTTCATACCGTATTGAACTTGAGGTCGTACCTCGTTCCTTGAATTATGCCCTGATTGGGTTATATGTTTAAACATCGAACATTTTGGCAAGTCCTCCTATGACTTGAGTTTGTATCGAACAGCCTATTGCTTGCAGTCTATGCTTATATTCGTAGTTGATTGGTTAATTGTATTGATTGGTTATATATATATATATCCGCTGCATTATCGTATCAGTGACGATCCATATGATCCGTACTTCTTTGAGAAGTTGGGTCGTCACAACCTTGCAGGGGTTCCTGCGGACAATGATCTCCATGGGTAACGTGGTGAAAGTCGAGGTTGTTGCAGTCGGAGATGTTTCTTTATGTTTTCATATGACTGTTTTAGTATTAAAAGATGTTTTATATGTGCCGGAGTTTCGACGAAATCTTATTTCGGTTTCCAAACTATTTATACATGGATATTATGTTATTTTTGATAGTGGTGTTTCTATCATAAGAAATGACGAAGTTATCTGTGGTGGCACTTTATATAATTCGCTTTATACTATTTCTGCTAAACATAATACCTTTAATTATGTTGCATCAACATCAAACCTTAAAAAGAGGAAGTTGTCTTCGCTAGATGACACCACATTTGTTTGGCATCTTAGATTAGGTTACATCAATCTAACTAGGATCCAAAAACTGACTAAGAATGGAGCGTTGGGTGAAATTACAGTCACTCCGTTCCCATTCTGCGAATCCTGTATAGAAGGAAAGATGTCGACCAGACCCTTCAAAGCGAAGGGGTATAGATCCAAGAAAGTGTTGTCGCTAGTCCATTCTGACCTGTGTGGACCAATGTCCACACAAGCTCATGGAGGGCACGAGTATTTTGTCACTTTCATTGACGATTACTCAAGGTACGAATACATATACCTGCTTCATCGCAAGTTTGAATGCTTTGAGAAATTCAACGAATTTAAGGAAGAAGTGGAGACGAAGCTAGGTAAGAGTATCAAGTCTCTGCGGTCTGATCGCGGTAGCGAATATCTCAGTAACGAGTTCATGGACTATTTGGTGCAATGTGGGATTACCTCCCAGCTCACTACACCGGGCACACCACAGCAAAATGGTGTGTCAGAGCGAAGAAATAGGACTCTCTTAGAAATGATTAGATCCATGATGAGTTATGAAACATTGCCTATTTCGTTCTGGGGGTATGCCTTAGAAACAGCGGCATATTTGCTCAATCTAGTACCGTCCAAGTCCGTCAACAAGACCCCTTTCGAGTTATGGTTTGGCGCAAGCCTAGTTTAAGCCTGTAATACCCCGTATTTCTTTAATAGAGATTAGCTCATAGTTAAGAGCTTAATAAGAAGGGCATTGCATCCTTAAGAAAGAGTTGGTTAAGTTAGAAGCTTTTGCGTTAAGCTTCGGGTTGAGACGATAGAATTTCGGCAGATTTGAGATAGAATCTGAGATAAGATTTTTAGACCTAGTTGAACATAAGAAGACCTAGATTTAAATAGTCTTGAGATGATAGATACATGCTCAAATAAGTCTTGATTTCAGAAAATTTAGAATTTCGAAATCTATATTTTTGTAACGTCGGCGTTTGCCGATCAAGCTCGGATGAAGAGCAAAATATTTAAAATGGTTTTAAGGTCAAAAATATGTTTAATAAGTATATTTTGATGTTTATGAGTAATTATTGAGTTTAAAAGTAGACATTCAAAAGAGGTTGTTTTATCGGATAATTAGTGTCGATTTCTCGCTATAAAAACGTTGTACATTATTCTACAATATTTATAATTATTTTCTACAACAAAAGTGATTATTTTATATTAAATAAAATGAGAAAATAAAACAAAAAGAAAAAGATTCTAGAAAAAGTAGTGAATAATCACCACATAAAGAAAATCAAAAATTAAATAATTATTACATAATATAAGCTTTATACTTTAGAACATTCTATCACATTTTCTTCTTCATTTTTCAGCCCCAAACTCACTCACACACACTCACACACACATCAAATTTTCGAAAATATTGAGAAAAAATAGGAAGATCCGGCCGTTGAACTTTCGATCGGTCTTCGAATAGAGGTATAATTTCGTATCTAGAACACATCTACGGTTTGAAATTTTTAAAATCATGATCCTTTGAGTACATCAAATTTTCGGTCATTGTGATGAAATTTGAAGGATTATGTTTTGTTTGATTATTTGTTAATATTATGATATATTTGACGTCTACGTATTGTTTAACGTTGAATTTGTAAAGCATATGTTTATTATTTTGAAAATCATGAAATTTTCGAAAAGGGCATGCTTGGATCTTGAATTTATGATGTTTTTATGATTGAATTGTCTTCATATATATGTTATTGGATTGATATAAACGTGTTTGGAACAAGAAAAACGTTCGAAATCGAAACTATACGAAAAAGGCCAAAATGACCGAAACCCTAAGCCCTTATATTGTTAGATTTTGATTTTATTTGATCATTTTGACTTCGTATTTGGATTCTATGATATGATGATATGATGATATAATGATATGATGATATAATGATATGAGCATACATGAACACATTTTTGAGAAGCTTTATGCAGGTAATTTCAATAAAAATTCCTGCATAAGTTTATTCTTATGGCAAGTCAAGATTATAGCCCTAAGGGCAAAGTTTTAAATTTTTTTGGCGTATACCCACTGAGTGCATTTTTTGTACTCACGCCCTGCATATATTTCTAAATATGCAGTCGAAATTTGGAGAGAATCTTTGAATCGAATGTCGCAGCGAGCTTCTCCAATTAATTTGATTCATGATGATATTGAGAATTTGTTGATATTATTCATTTGATATTCACATGTTTAATGCCCAGAGAGTTATGTCTTCACACATAATTCTCAGCCACGTTTTTCATTGTCGAACTTTGACCTTTACTTGTTTATGTGTCCTGCTATGAAGAATTGATCATCTTCAATGTTTTGTTATGATTCAAGCTGTTGATAAATTCACAAAGTTTCAAAGCATGCTTGTATATGTACCTCCCTGACATTGGTTATTCTGTTGTGATTATCTGTCATCAGCCATTGTTCTTCTCGTTCGATTCTTTATTGGGATTTGAGGACCCTAAAATCATCATTCGTTCAACTTTAGTTCACCTCTTGAATCATAAATGTTCAATTTATTCATGATAAAAGTTGTTGTCATCTCTTCTCTTGACATATGTTTGAGCCGTTGTTGTTAAATTTTCTTCCTAACCCCGAGTCACGGCCTAATTACCTGATTAGGTAGTCGGGTCATGACAAAGCCATATAAGGATATGGGCAGTCCAGCACATGTGCTGAACAAGAAAGCTGACAAGTTGGAGGCTAGATCTGAAGCAAGGCTGTTTATTGGTTATCATAGAGGAACGAAAGGTGGTTATTTATATACTCCTAAAGATCAGAAGGTCGTTATTAGCACTAACGCCCGATTCTTAGAAGAGGACTACATGAAAAATCACAAATCCAAACTTGAAATCATACTTCAAGAATTAGAAGATGATCGTATTCCACCACCGATTAGGCCAAAGGTACGAGATGTCATGTCTAGTGGAAGGGATCGACACCAGATACTTCAATAAATTGAAGTGGGTCGAGTTCCACTGGAGATACCGAGCATACAAGTGGCACCTACCCAGCGAGGCGATACAAGACACAGATGCAAGATCATGGAACACCGCTATGGACTTAGAAATTGAGTCCATAACAGCTATGGATGTATACGAGTAAACACCTCTACAAGATGACAAGGAAGCCATAGGTAGTATGTGGGTATACAAGAGGAAGAGAGATTCAGATGGAGAGGTTTCGACTTTTAAAACCAGACTTGTGGCGAAAGGGTACACTCAGATTGAGGGCATCCATTTCGATGAGACCTTTTCGCCTGTAGCAATGCTCAAGTCCATCAGAATTCTTCTGGCTATAGCAGCTCACCTTAACCTTGAGGTTTGGCGAATGGATGTTAAAACCACTTTTCTAAACGGTTACCTTAAAGATGGTAGAGACATCTATATGCAACAACCCGAAGGTTATGTGGTGAAGGGTAAAGAGCATCTAGTATGGAAGCTTAAGAAGTCCATTTATGGACTTAAACAAGCTTCCCGATCATGGAACTTACGCTTTGACACGGTGGTAAAGTCCTATGGATTTACACAGTTGCCTAGCGAAAGTTGTGCGTATCGTTTAGATGTCAATGGTGACGTGGTATTTCTTGCACTTTACATAGATGACATTCTTCTACTTGGCAACAATGTGAAGTCATATCGACGAAAGAGTTGGTTATCCGATCGCTTTCAAATGAAAGACTTAGGAGATGCAACAGTCATTCTTGGGATCAAGGTTTATCGAGATCGTAAAAGAAAAATGTTGAGCTTATCTCAAGCGTCTTACATTGATACTGTGATTACTTGTTTTAGTATGCAGACCACGAAGAAAGGATTGCTACCCTTCAGACATGTTGTTTCTTTATCTAAGGAGCGGTCCCCTAAGACCGCAAAGGAGATAGAGGAAATGAGACAAGTATCTTACGCTTTCGCAGTAGGAAGTCTCATGTATGCAATGCTATGTATGAGACTCGATATCTGCTATGCGGTAGGCATAGTAGCTAGATATCAGTCTAACCCTAGACAAGCACATTGGACCACGGTAAACCATATACTCAAGTACCTGAAAAAGACTCGAGATTATAGGCTAGTTTACCAAGAAGATAGTCTGATGCCTTTGGGTTATTCAGGCTCAGATTTCCAAGCTGACCATGATAAGAAAAAGTCTACCTCAGGCTATGTGTTTACCTTGGGAGGAGGAGTGCAAAGCAGCGATGCATTGCGGACTCTACCATGGAAGCCGAATATGTAGCCGCTTCAGATGCTTCTAAGGAAGCGGTATGGTTCAAGACCTACCTCATGGATCTAGATATGGTACCTCGTTTGCCTAAGAGTATCATAGTGTATAGTGATAACTCGGGTGCAATGGCAAACTCGAAGGAACCACGGACCCATAAGGCGACAAAACATAGAGAGAAAGTATCATGTCAAATGAGAAATCGTTAGATGAGGAGATGTGCTGATTGAGACGATTGATACTGCCGATAACCTAGCTGACCCATTCACGAAAAGCTTACCACAAAAACTCAATGACGAGCATGTTTGAGGAATTGGATTGCGCAAGATAGGCCCCACTTAGAAAGAAAACTTTTGTAGAAGTGGGAGAAGCAAAGTGATGGTTGTTTGTAATAGCTAGTAGAGAGAGACATTGTATAATAAAAGTTTGCTTTAGTATAAGTGGAAGATTGTTGGATTTGTATATTGGAAGCAATTTTTGTTGAGCTTGTATACAATGATTCCTGTTACCACTATTACAATCTCATATCTGAATTGTTTACTTGATTGCATATGTATGTCCATTTATCTAGTATATAAGTAAGATCATATAGTGTGTAGAAGATTATAGAAGTTTGTATGATTGGTCAAGCTTAATGAGATATAAAAAGAATCACAGCTGAGACAAGACGAGTTGTCGGTGTAGGCTGCGGTATAGATAAGAAGTGACTTGACTTGGTTGTTTGTCTATACTGGTACGTCTATGACGTATTGATGGATCATAGTGAGATGATTTCTTCTATCTGATCGTCATGAAGAACCTAGATCTCGGTGACTTTACGTTGATGTAAACCTCGATAAAGTATTAGGTAAGTATGAGTTACTGACCATCACTTTGACTTGTCATGGGTGAGGGTTACATGACATAACCCAATATTCTCCGCATCTTGGGTGGTGGCAGTCCTTGTATGTCATGCTGGTTGCCTGTATCGAGTCACCATATCCGTTTAAGATGATGACGTCCCTTTAATGAGCTCAAAAGGTTTATTGTACTAAACTTTGCAGGTTGAGTTATCTCAAGTACAATAATAAGGTTGAGTGGTACTACTTAAGGAATTAAAGAGATTATTTATTTTAAGCAGTCAGAACGCTATAAATAATTAATGGACGTGCGAAATCTTAAATACGGGATTCGTGAAGTCTAAGTGCAAGCCCGATTCAACTTCGAAAATAAAGGGGTAAGTCAGCATTTATTCTCTAGTGGTATGAATAAATGTTTATGAATTAATTTATGTTCTGGGCTTAACATAAGATAATTAATTTATTTGAGGATCATCTTTATTCCTTGCATTTGATACTTGGGCTAGCCCATCAAGGCCTGGAGCGTCTAAGAATTTCGTCCCTCATCATAGAGTCCCACTGGGACTCTATTCTGATCTCTCTATCTGAAAAGATATTATTATATTTATTGGATATGCAAAGATCCTATCCTAATAGGATTCTAGGGTTGCATTATAAATATAAGGTGAGAGAAAATCAGGTTATCCTAATATAATTGTGATTTTCGAAAATCAGACGAAGCATTATTGTGATTCTCAAAAATTCTAAGTGTGAGGGAGAAGGCGAATTTATGCAGTACTCTCCATAGATTGCTCTCATTCGGCATTGGAGTTTTGGCAAACGGGATACAGTCCAGAAGATCAAAGCACGAGTCTTGTAGTGACCCGAAAATCTCTTAGTCTTAATTAGAGCCTAATTAAGTATAATTAGGGGCTTAAAGTTAATTTATTATTAAAAACTTACAAAGAAGTGCATAATAGATTATTAGGCGATAGAAATTCGATTAATTTCTTATCGAATGAATAGATATTAGAAGAAGTGGAGATTAATTAGAAATGAGTTTTATTATGATGAAATGTGAGATATGTGATTATTATCGTGTGTGAATGAAAAATTTCATTAAATAGAAAATGTGCTAAAGAAATGTATTAATTATTTTTAAGTGTGATTTATTTATAAAATAAAATGAAATATTTTTAAGCTATTAAATGGCTTGAATAAATTTATTTTATTAATATCTAGTAATAAAGAAAATGTTTTCTATGATTTTCCAATTTTATGAATAAATAGAATAATTATTTGATTAATGGTATATGATAGTATTAAAGTTATATTTATATGAATTTATTTCCAATAATGAAGATAATTGTTTTGGATCGTTATATTAATGAGGAAATTGAGTTTTTACTATAAAATAATATTAATTTCCAATGTTAACAATTTTAGAAAAATATGTTTATCATTTTCGAAAATTTTTAAGAAATAAAAGAAAATGAAAAGAAATTAATAAAGCTATATGTATATGTGTGCCTTGTAGAAATTTAATCATCAAAAATCATCTTCCACCTCCAAACTCCCTCCATTTTCGGCACACACACAAAAAAAAATTCTTCCACTTTTAATCCATATTTCAAGTGAGAAATTAATAGAAAATCACTCCAAGTAAGGTAATTACCTTGTTTAATCTAAGTTTTTGTGGTTTAAATTGATGAACATGATGTTCTTATGTATTAGGGTTTTTGAAAATTTCATGAAGCAATTTAAGGTTGATTTGTGTAATTTTTGTTATGTTTATTGATTTAATTATGCTTATGATACTTAAATAACATAAGCTATGGTTTTAATTCTTTAAATTCATGAATTTGGTGAATTAAAGTAGCATCAAGAACCCTAATTTTTATAGGTGAATTATATGTTATGATTTGATTAGATTAAGTTTAGATATGTGTAATTAAGTGGGAATAAACATGATTTGATAAAAGAAATTGAAAGAAATTGAAAGTATACATAATTTCATATTTTCAAAAATTATGATGTTGGATGATCTATGAGTTGTTGATTTTATTTGATCTATTTGATATGATATTTAAGCTTTAGGATATACATAATGCATAATGTGAATTTATAAGAATTTAATTCATGCATATAAATGATTTCCAAATTTTCGAAAATTAAGAGGTTGGGATGAACTTTGAATTCTTGATTTTATTTGATGTATTTGATATGATTTATGAGATCTAGGATATAAATAATTCTTAAGTTGAATTAATGGGATTTTATGGATTTATAAATTGAAAGTTGAAAAATTAAAGTTTATGTTAAGTTGTTGAATTTAGATGACAAGTTTGATTATGATTGGATTTGTTTATGGATTGATGATTATTCATGATAAATGAGTATGAATGTGAATTGTTGGAATTAAATTGGTTATAGATTGAAAGGTTTAATTACTTACCTATACATATGATTTAAGGGCATATTGTGGTTATGGTGTAAATGGATGAGTTTGAATTTATTTTAAGTTGTTAAGTGTATATTTAAGCATTGGTGTTGATTTGATGGAGGTTGGGATGAATTTGGTTGAGTTTGGATTGAAATGGCGATTCGTGTTATAAACGTTACTCTGCCGAAATTTTGTTAGAATCGGCATATTAATAAAGTGTTTTGAGAATCTGATTAGTAAACTTATGATAAGTGTATAAGTGAGATTTGTTCACTTAATTGCCTTAAGTTAAGGTTTAAAAATGTTATATATTAATGAAAGTTATGGTATGTTATGTAATATGTTCAAGTTAACAATAATGTTGCTACATTCGATAATTATTTCAATTACAATGACCAAGCAAGGACAAGAGCGTTCTAAAGGATGAGAAGGAGGAAATTCTCGATTGACAACGTGCAAGGTAGGTTTTCTTCTCTTTAATATGTGTTGGATATTGAATATTTCATCTATATCTTGTACATCATAAATAATGAGAATTGTTGAAAATAATATCATGTTATATTTTGAACATAAGATCGTGTATCTTGATGAATAAAAATGCATGTTGTTTGTTGATCGTAAGATTAAGCATTATTGAGAATAAGTTTATATTACCTATCTACGGAAGAATTTTGTTAATGACCGGGAAGTTTATAAATATACCGGCACTGACCGGGAAGTTTAAGATTATATAGATGGTCAAGTATTGAGAAGGAGGCCTACTTCTCATTCTTGAACAAACGTAGATAGGGCGATCGTGATTGGTTACCTTGGGTCCAACACGGAAGATAATACCAGTATAATATGACGTTCATTAGCTTGTAATGCTACAATGATATAAAATCTATTGTCGCTGAAGAGTTATTTCAACTCGTATGTTGATAAAGTATGGTAAGTTGTTCAAGTTAAATGTTTGTTGAAAACCTATTGAGCACTTGATGATACTCACGCTTTGCATTTTTCTTTATGTAGGTTGAGCTCGGAGATGACTGTTTGGTATGAATTTGTGCTTATTCTTGGTATTGTTTTGCATCTTGTTTTTAGTGGTTTGTCCTATTTATGCCGTTGATTTGATTAGTTTTTATCGATTCAGACTTACTTGGTTTGTTTTGATATTTTGTAGAAAAAAACAGCATTAAGTAGGATGAAATGGATCTGCCAAGAGTTAAGTTTATTGAAGAGTATCTTGACAGGAGTCCGTAGGCGTAAACAGATTCTAATTCGGAATTCAGACGAGGAAGTACGGGACGAATAGTCAAAGTCGCACACGGTCCCCCGTCGCATGCATAACCCCTCGCTCGATCGAGCACCGTTGTCACGCCCCCTCCCCGGACGACCCGGACTAGGGTGACTAATACTAGGAATAGTATTATAGGACAACAGATGAGATAGAGGTACATATCAGCGATAATTAGCATGCTCGATGGTTTCGATAATCTGATATCGAATGATTAAAAGGTTTAGGCCATCAGACCCAAAGAATTACCATGGTCTGATGGACCTCAATAGTTCATGACGTAAAGTAAAAGAGTTCAGAGTTTAGCAGCGGAAAGTGTGTGAATACATATATGATGATATGTATTCAAGGCGAAAACCAAATCCTAAATAAACAGTCAAGGACACTGGACTCCTCAACACATCCTCCATCATCACCATCAGAGCTCAACCTGCACATTTAAAAACAAACATGCAGGGCTAAGTACAAGAAATTGCACTCAGTGGACTCATGCCAAAACATTTGATAATATTTGAATTACGCTGCCAATATCAAGTAAGTCACAAGGGTTTTAGTTAAAAATGCCTTGTGCTTACCAAATCATTCGGTTAAGAAACATAGCTCGGCGAGCATTTTCTTGGTGTGTATGGTTCGTATCTCATAGTAACAATTCATAACAGTATTAAAAATTAAACGTCGAGAGGGAGGCCTCCCATCTACGACGCCGTGACCGGCCGTAGTCCCGTAAACACACAGTCACTCTCACAAGCATATGTTAACATAGCAATAGTTTCAACCTTCACGCCAATCTAGCGGGCATTTATCATCCGGCACAGACCCGACATTTAAAAGGTTGGGCGCGACCCAAATGACATAACTGTCATAATAAAGTTCCAACCATCGCCATAGCCTACCCGGCATAACGAGATAGGATCCATACACAAAATGTAATATTTTGGCGGGTAATATAGTAAACATTTGTCATCAGTTGTAGAATAAGTCTTGTAAAGAAATTCTTTTGGAATAACAGTAAAATCATATCTTAGTGGGGTAAGAAAAGGCCCACATTTTGAAGATAAGAAGCCCACGGTGCTCGGCTATGATGGCATCGACGTCTCTAGCCATACTCCCTTGTGATTGGGAGGACTATGCCCGGGAAGTGTCAAGGATTACATCTACCGGGCGATGGGCAGCTATGACTTGGTGGGAGATTTTCCCAGATTTGTAAGTCACCTGACTTACGTTACTGACATTCTACGGGCAGCACCGAAGACCCTACCTCCCTCCCCGAGAGTATACCTGGCGGGATGAGTCGCCAGAGTGGCTATACACGGAGGTTCCGAGGCAGATTGACCCAGTCGTGCCTCCATTCCTTTTTGACGAGGGAAGGCCTGCCCGCTTAGAGAGGGCAGCACGCCCTAGAGCCTTGGGAGAGCCTGTGTTCCCTCCCTTACCTGTTGGACACCCCATACGTCCACCGGTACCACCTCCACCACCCATGGCCGCACCCGTACCGCCAGTCGAGCATTTCCGTCGGACAGCACGGATGAGAGTGATAGACGCATCGGATGGGTATAGCCCGATCCGCTATACCTACAGTCCGATCCGTCACGACTATGAGCTATACGGCGATGACGACTTTAACCCCATGCGAGACATACCGATGGTGGAAGGTGATGGGCGGACCATCGAGGACTACCCGCATGGACATTTCGGCAAAGGGGGACGACTCGGAGGAAGAGGAAGATCCCGAGGAGGACGGACGGTGGGAGGACGATGATGTAGACACCGGATGAAGCTTAGAGATTTTTTTTTGTGTTTAAACACATTGTTTTCCTTTTCTATGTTTGATTTTGTGATGGATTTAGAAACCTTAACTTTTGGAAGGCCATGTAGTTTGGGATTTACGTTTTACAGATAACCGTTGGTATTGAACATCCTACCTATGGCGTAAATTTTGGATATATATATACATGACCCTGATAGGGCTTTTACGCAAATTATGGTTGTTAAGGGTGATATATTTTGTTTAGAATCGTTTTACAATAAGGCCATAATAGTGTTGGTGTATGTTGAGTTGTGAAAAGAATAAGTGCCTAATGATTACTTGTTTTCTATAGCAGCATGCCTCCGAGAAGAAATCCGGAGTAGGAACCCAGAGGTCGAGGTCGGGGAAGGCCGAGAGGAAGGGGTAGAATCCCTGAGCAGAGGCGAGGACATTCCCCAACCACCCTCCACCTCAACCCGATCGCAGGATCGAAGAACTGCTTTCTAAGATGTAACCTCTGCCTTTAACGGAAAGGCAACCCGGAAGAAGCCGAGCAATGGGTTAGAGCCATTGAGCAGTTTTTACTTTCTTAAGATGCACGACACAGAAAGGCTATTGTGTGTTACTTTCGGTGATTGGACGGTGACTTGGTGGGAGGCCGAAAGAAGACCTTTCTTCTTGAGCAACCTGGAGGAGTTCTCATGGGAGGACTTGAAGAGGCGTATGATAAATACATCCCCAAGAGCTATAAGAGGAAGAAGGAGCAGGAATTTTTCCTGGTAAAGCAAGAAAGGATGTCTGTGATCGACTATGATCACGCTTTCTGCGAGATGTCGAGATATGCACCAGAACAGGTGGACACCGACTTGAAAATGTCGGAAAAGTTCAGGTCAGGGCTAAGAATGGAGATACGCATGTCTCTTGCCAGCCATGGAGACCTAACTTACACTGAAGCTCTCGCACGAGCTTTAGATATTGAGGCGGCCATGTCCGAAGACAAGTCAGTGTCGGCTCAGACACATAATACTTCGGACAGAGGAAAAGGGAAGTGGGAACCCAACCGGGAATAACAACCGGGAGCTATGGGGACGAAGTCACAAGCGCCTGTGGCGAAAACGCGCCGCAAGGACAAAGCCTGGAAGAGAGCAGCTTATGCTCCACCGCAAGGGACCGCGAGGATGCGATTAAGGCACCTCCATGCCCTAGATGCCATAGAGCACACAGGGGTGTGCACGGCAAACGTGGTGGTTTGTTACAAGTGCGGGCAAAAGGGCACTACACCAACAATTGCCCAAAGTCACGTTCGGATATAAGGCCGAACCAACTGGCAATGCTCGGCCATTAAGGGCTATCTGACTTGAACCCCACCGCCACAATTCCAAATTTCAACCTCAACAACTCAAAGGACAACAACCCCAAAGCGGTGGTGCAACAACCACAATGGCAACAACCACAACAACCCAACGCGGTGGCGAATCAAGCAGCAGCCTCAACAACAGGCAACAACACGAGACGGCGCCATCATGATAACGCCAAAGAAGAAGAATAAAGCAGCAACACCGCAGAACCAACAAGGACCGGCGCCCGTCACCTCAGTAGGCTCAGCTAGAGCTACGCCAGCATAGGAGGCGAATCAGAACAAAACCGAGGGAAACTGGCGGTATGGAGTTCTCCTCAACCTACCGTTATAGTATTGTTCGACACGGGTGCTTGGATTCTTTTATTGCAAAATCATGCGTGAGAAATGCCGGGCCTTAGGTCTGAAAAGTCAAGCCGTGATATGAGAATCTCATCGCCTATAGGAGGGTTATGATCTGTTACAAACTTTTGCTCGAACCTAGAGTTGACATTAGGATCACTAAGGTCTGGCTAACAATCTAAACATAATACCCATGGATGATGTAGACATAATCCTAGGAATGGATCGTAAGCTAAGAATCATTCCACGATTCTATGTAAGGAAAGGAAAATTTCGTTTCACCTCGACAAGAAGCTACGCATTTCCACGGGATCGGCATGGGAGAAGGATCCCATTGTATCAAGACTACAAAGCGAGGAGGATGATGAACGAGAAAGGATGCCATGCATTCCTTGTTTATTTGAAAGAAGAGGATAAACCCAAGCACGGGTAGAAGACATAGAAGTTATCCAAGAATTTTCGGACGTGTTTCCGAAAATCTACAGGCCCGCCTCGATAGACAACTAGAGTTTACCATCGACTTGGGCCGGATCAGCCCGGTGTCGGGCGCCCTATAGGATGGCCCCAAAAGAGTTGGAGGAACCAAGATCCGATTCAAGAATTATGGATCTAGGTTTCATTAGGGCTAGTGTTTCACCTGGGGAGCCTTTGTTTATTCGTTAAGAAAAGGATGGTTCTTTGAGGATGTGCATCGATTATAGAGAACTAAATAGGATGACACTAAAGAACAAATACCCTTTACCTGCATTGATGACTGTTTGATCAATTGCGAGGCGGGTGTATTCTCGAAAATTGATCTTAAGTCGAGATACCATCACCGAAAATACGGTCCGAGGATGTACCTAAGACGCATTCGAACCAGATATGGCCACTATGAGTTCATAGTTATGCCGTTATGGATTAACCAATGCACCAGCCGTATTCATGGACCTTATGAACAGAGTATTTCATCCATTTTTGGATAAATTTGTTTTGGTCTTCATAGATGATATCCTTATTTATTCAAAGAATGAAGAGGATCATAAAGAACATCTAAGAACGGTTTTGCAAACCTTGAGAGATGAAAGACTCTTTGCTAAGTTTAGCAAATGTGAGTTTTGGCTGAAGGAAGTTATGTTCCTTGGACACATCGTGTCTGCAGAAGGTATAAAAGTAGATCCAGCCAAAGTAGAGGCCGTGCAGGAATGGAAATCACCAAAGGCTCAGCACGAGATTAGAAGTTTCCTAGGATTAGCTGGTTACTATAGGAGATTCATCAAGGATTCTCTAAAATTGCAAGGCCAATAACCCGACTACTTGGAGGGAATCAAGTTCAATTGACTGATGAATGCGAGACGAGTTTCAAATACTCGAGGAAAAATTGACAAGTGCACAGTTCTAGCATCCCGAAGCGGACAAAGGTATGTAGTCTATACTGACGCATCTAAGACCTGGGTGGGTTGTGTCTTGATGCAAGAAGGAAAAGTGATAGCTTATGCATCCCGACAACTCGGACCTGAACCGAACTACCCACGATTTGGAATTAGCGGTGTAGTTCATGCTTCGAAAATTGGAGACACCATCTCTATGGTGTGAGATGTGAGATCTTCACGGACCATAAAAGTTTGAAGTACTTCTTGAACAACGAGATTTGAACATGAGGCAAAGAAGATGGCTCGAGCTTGTAAAAGATTACGACGTGGTATTAACTATCACCCGCAAGTGAATGTAGTGGCGACGCCTTGAGTCGTAAGAGCCGTACCAAGTTAGGATGTCTCTTTGTACAAGAGGAAAACTCGTTGAAGAGTTTGGAAGAATGAGGATTGAACCGTTGAACCACCCGAGACAATTGTGAGTCAGACGCTACACTCACACCGACATCGATCTAAGAAAAGGATTGTCGAGACAAAGGATGGAGGAAAAGTTAGAAAAGATCGCATAAAGGGTAAGGTCTGAAGGATTTAAGATTTTCCAAGAGGCGAGACAACGCCTTATTGTTTGAAGGTAGGATATCGTCCCCGACGACGCAGAGCTTCAAAATGAAATCCTGAGTGAGGCTCACGATACACCCTAAACAGCTCACCCAGGCAGTACTAAAATGTACCAAGACCTGAAGGAAAAGTTTTGGTGGGAAGGCATGAAACGAGACATAGCATCTTCGTGAAACGCTTGTCTTGTTTGCCAACAGTGAAAGCGTTACATCAACGACCTTCGAAAGTTGCAACCATTGGAAATCCACAGGTGGAAATGGGACGATATAACAATGGATTTCGTTACAAGCTTACCCAAATCGAAAAGAGGAAACATAGCCATATGGGTAATTGTGGATAGACTTACCAAGAGTGCTCACTTTCTACCTATTCAAAGCACTTATGGATCTGATAAATTGGCTCAGCTGTACGTTAAGGAAATTATACGATTACATGGAGTGCCAAAGTCTATTACCTCTGACCGAGACTCCAAGTTCACATCCAGATTCTGGATTAGCTTGCAAAGAGAATTGGGTACTAAACTCAATTTCAGTACGGCATTTCATCCACAAACCGATGGGCAGTCGGAAAGAACGATCCAAACGCTAGAGGATATGCTTAGAACAGTAATATTGGATCGAGGTGCAAAATGGGAAGACATTTTACCTCGATTGAGTTTGCATGCAACAATAGCTACTGCGACGATCGGCATGGCCCCATACGAAGCCTTGTATGGCAAAGTGTAGATCACCGCTTTATTGGGATGAAGTCGGTGAGAGAAAGTTATAGGGCACGATGCGTTGAACGAGATGATCGAGATCGTCCGACAAATTAGGATGAGAATCAAAGAGGCTCAAGATAGGCAAAATCTTACGCGATACGCGTGATCCGAAGCTACGATTTGAAGATGGAGACAAAGTGTTTCTTAAAGTCTCTCCATCAAAAGGATTGTCGATTCGGAGTAAAGGGAAGTTGAGACCCCGCTTTATAGGACCATATGAGATCCTAGAGAGGATAGGTCCGGTAGCTTATAGGTTGGCTCTTCCGCCAAACCTAGGGAATGTACATAATGTTTTTCACGTGTCGCAATTGCGAAAATACGTTCAAGATCCTAAACACGTGATCCACAAAGACAACGTGATTCTCAAACCCGACATGAGATACGAAGAGAAACCAACGGCAATCCTCGACTATAAAGTCCAACAGCTACGGAGCAAGTCAATTCCGTTAGTTAAAGTGCTGTTGGAGACACCACGACAAGAAGCTACGTGGGAACTTGAAGAAGCGATGAAAGAACGATACCCCGATTTGTTTTTCTAAAGGTATACAAATTTCGGGATGAAATTTTTCGTAAGGGGGGTGGAATGTAATATTCCAAAGAAACGAACGTATGATTACGGTAATTTAAACCCGTGAATTAGGGTTTTGCCGAATGTTATTCTTATAACATCGAATAATTGTATTCGATTCAAGATCGTTATCACGAATTCCTTTTATAATTCACTAAGGATTTTGAATTAAAGTTGAAATATTACGAAATGATTAATCGATATATTTTAACGACGATCGCGTCGAGCGTCAGATATTATGGAAATCTACGGTTTGTAGAGCTTGGAATTAATTTCCATCTTAATTCCTTTATTAAATGGAATATATTATAAAGTAAGTATGAACTTACTACGACCATTTTGAGATTAGTCGATTTTGAACGTTTTGAGACGTTATGAAAAATGAGTTTAATGCTCAGGAAATTATAATAATTAATTTTCTATTATTATTTTATATAATTACAGTATTATTAATTATTAAAATCGAATTTTTAGCTATTAAAATTCGATATTTTGGAATTGAATTTTTCGAAAACCCTAAGTTTATAAACTATGGTTTTTCACATGAAATGACACCATTAAATTATCCTATGGTATCTAAACTATATGTTATAATATATATGAGTATTATTAAGCTATAAAATCAATTTTTGGAGCATTAAAACTCGATATTGCTTATATATAATTTTCGAAACCTAATTTTTAAAATTAGGGTTTCATATGCATGAATTAATGCAATTATTTATTCCTATGCTATTATTTATTATCTAAATCATATATTATGATATATATATATGTATACTTTGATCAAATTGGGCATGAGTATCAATAATAGGTGTGATTTAAAATTTTTATCCTATTTTTCCAAAATTTCGATCGGTAATTTGGTGTAATACCCCGCAGAATTAGATGCCCAATTACGGTATTTAAAACCCGTAAATTAGAAATTCGCTGAGATGATTCAATCCATAAGATATCGAATAATGATTTCGATTATTTACTGAAGGAATGAATTCTATTTTATATTCACGGAGAATTGTGAATTAAGAAATAAAAGTATATGAAGTATATCGACAAGATTATTTTAACGTCGATCACGTATCGATAGTTAAAATTCATGATATTTTCTAAGCAATTAAGCTTAGAATTAAATTCCATTATTAATGGAATAATGTAATAAAGTGATGACGACCATTTCGAGATGAGTCGATAATGAGCGTTTTGCAACGTTTTCAAGCGTTAACGTTTTGAGATGAAACAGCGTTTTAATCGATCAAGAAATTATAGGAATTAATTTCCTATGATTAGTATATGTAATTACAGTATTATTAAGCATTAAATCCATGCTAGATCAACAAAATTGAGAGTGACCAATTTTTCAAACGTTCGAAACCCTAATTTTGAACTCGATTTTATCGCATAAAATGATGCCATTAATTTATCCTATGATATTATTTATCATCTAAACTATATGTCATAACATATATCAATGTTTGGCATGGAAAATAAAATTTGGACCCTTTGGCATAGTGTAAAAGCCGAAAACTATACACCTATGTATACAAGTTTATCTTGTTGATTTTTCCTATTGCATGTATCTACTATATGACAATTGGATTAATTATATCCTAACTACACTATAAAAATCTGATATATATATACATATATATGTGTAATTTTCGTGCATGTGTGTGTAGGTGTCAATTTGAATGTGTAAAGGGTGACAATTGTCACCCATAAGCACCCATAAGCACCCACAAGAACCCCACTACCACCTACACCACTTCAGCCATTCTCTACCACCACACAACCCCCCCCCCCCCAATTCAGATACAGCCGTCCCCTTTCTCTCCTCCCTCTCTCAAAAATCTGCAAGGGAGTTGAGAGCTCTCCCCCACTCATTCCACATCTCACGGCAACAATCAAGCTCCCCAAAGAGGACAGCCTAGTCCACTCGTCCATTCCTCTCGATTCCTTGACTAAGGTAAATGCCCCCTCCTTAAATCCTAGGGATGATCGATTCTTACACATGCATAGATGTTCATATGCTTATTATGATAGGTATAAGCTATGTATATGATTGCATGTTGTTTTAATAAGTAGATTCAAGACTTTTGATCATTGCATGTTGATTTCCTGGACGAACAGAAACTTCACGAATTTATTTGACTAAGTTTCAGTGGTCCGATGATTGTGAATTTTTGATATGTTGAAATTATATGTGTCTAGTATTCCTCTGTAAAATTTCAAGTCCATCCAACTTGATTTGCTATTTTAATTGTATTTATCAAAAACACTGCACAAATATGCGAAATCGCCGTGTTTATCACCCATAGTGCGTGGCTTTCGTTTTAAGTTTGGATAATGATAAAACTCTAAAATTTGGCAGAAACATCATTCAGCATGTCTGGAAGATTCCTGTAAATTTTCATAATTTTCTAAAAATCTTTACTATTTATTCCAGATTTTACAAATTAACTGCACAAAACTGTCACGGGATTGATAGCTTGTGGTAAAACATTTTTATCTCCCAATCTATGGTGAATCATTGAGTGAGGCTTTTTCTGGATAAAACTAGACTTAAGTGGCTTTTCAATATGATTGGTTTCATTTCCAGATTCCTTATAATGAACTCACGGTGAATTTTTAAAGTTGATACATTACAGTAAGTTGTTTTGGACAAACTGCCTTAGAAAATTTCTATGTTAATAGGCTGTTCGAGTATGACTTTTACGTGAGGTGTTCAAGCCATTTGTAGTCCGATTTGGACTTGGGTTTCTTCATAAGAAATGTTCCCCACCATGTCTAGTTATGATCTGGAAAGTTTGATCCCAAACCAAGTTTTATAGGTATACCTTTCATCGACCCAAAGTCACCTACTGGAAACTGTCCATTTCAACTAGTCAACTTTGGACTTATTTATTTCTCGATGAGTTAGATATTTTCCAGTATGGTCTTCATGACATATGTAGTACTTGTTACAAGGTTTCTAAATTGGTAGCCTGCAGCCATTTTGGCATTGCGAGTCAAAAGTTACGAGCCTCGCAAAACCCCTCGTCGTTAAGCTAAAACTGAAAATTCTGAAAAATTTTCTAAGTATAGAAGTCAGTTTGAGTTGCCCACTTTGAGACCCTATATCTTCAGAACCACGACTCATTTGGATTTAATTCCTTCTTAGAACTTGTAGTACATGTTTAGAGGTTTCCAGAATGTATCTTTGTGCGACCATACGTATTCTGAATCGAGAGTTATGGGTCGTCAAAGTGCGTCACTTGGGTTGTTTCAAGCTGTTTTTGCTGAAATTAAAACACTTGAAATTTGACTAAGTGTTGGAAACCCCTATGTGAAGTATGCCTTATGTGACTAACATGCTATTAATCGATGCATTCATTATGTTATGTCGCAAGGTACGATAGAGCATTATAAGATGTACGAATTATGATAAAACATCATGATACGATATTTTCACAAAGCATACCTTAACGTGAAATATTTGACTAGTGCTTCTACACGTGGTAATTGAGTGTATATCATACCATGATATACACTAAAATAGAAATATGGGTTCTAAGACCCAATGGATTTTTCCAGCCCAAAACCTCAAGGCCAAGAATAGATAGGTTAAAGCTAGGACTTATACCCAAGAAATGGGATTAAGGCAATCTACAAATCCGGGTGGGCTTTACTCTACTCAAGAATAAAATGCTACAAATATTTATTTACGATGCTTATTTCAAGCTGTTGTTAAATGTTTACAAGATTACACGCCAAAATGTTTATGTTTTGTGTATGTATCCTATCCATGAGATGTTATGAAATGTTATGAATGTTGTTGGGTTGCTCCCAACTTATGAATGAAATCGATATCGGATCCTATGCCGGAAGGACAATACCGGCTAGATTAACGGTACACTAAGGTGACTGTGTCTTTGTAAGGACAATTCACGGCGGTCACGGCGTCGTAGAGGAGGCCTCGCTACGACGCTCGACTATGATGTTATGATGAATGATGATAAGGGATATGGATCATACACACTAAGAAAATGCACGCCAGCGATGATTTTATACGAATCGATAAAATGTTTTAGTAAGCACAAGGCATTTTCAACTAAAACCACTCGTGTCTTACCATGATGTTGGCAAAGTAATTCAAATGATAAAATATTTTTGGCATGAGTCCACCGAGTGCATTCTCGTACTCACCCTGCATGTTTGTTTTAAATGTGCGGGTTGAGCGGATGATGGATGGAGCGGTGTTGAGCAATAGGATTATTGTCATTGAAAAGTTTATACCTTGATAGTACATCGTCATATGTACTTATCACATGTTTTCATTGCAAGAACCTAAATTTATGTACTAAAGTCAAAGAATATACTTGACATATGTTTCTGATTTATTGTTAAAAGAATCTTCCTTTATAATTATCCCCGCTTAGAGTTATAGTCCCCGTTAATCCGCACTTAGGATTGTGGGTCAGGACAGAGTGGTATCAGAGCGGTTCGCTCTTGAACCTAAAATCCCCTTAAGGTTAAGTCTAGATTGAGTCATTAGACTTCTAGAGATCACCGACAATGCTCAACACTCCATCACATCAAGCTCAACCGAAATGAGGTAAATGACTTTTTCCAAAGTTTTGAAAATTAGCCCGGCCGGACGAATGTTTATGAAATGATTTTTTTTTAATAAAACGAAAAGTTTGAAGTGAAGGATGATTGAAATGATCTTTGAAAAGAAATGAAAGCTATGAGAACGGTTGAAAATGAATGATATGACAAATGACTTGTCAAGAAAGTTATGACTTTTCACATTTTAAAATGATTGAGATTGGACATTGAATTGTCAAATATGTTATGTTGAATTCTTTAAATTCAACGAAATACGTGCGTATAAATGAGCTACGAGGAATATTCAAGTTTTACTTCAATCTCAAAGTTGATTATGATGATGAGCATGCTAGTTCAATGTAACGTAGACCTTATAAGGCGATGATCACTTTTTACGAAAGAACATAGAAGTAAGAACTTCCTTCAATTACAAGAACAAGATTAGTGATGGATTTGAGAGCTTAATTCCATCTTGAGTGAAGAAAAGTAAAAGATTGATACGGAATTGTTCGACCTCGACATGTACGACCTCGACTTCGACATCGACATGTGCGACTGTCGACTTCGAAATCGAGAATTTGTAACATCGAATTTAACATGTCGACTTTGGTAGCCTGTACGACCTTGGTGTCGGCAGTGCCTGTACTACCTCAGCATCGGTAACGCATGTACGACCTTGGTGTCGGCATCGCTATGACCTCGGCGCGAACGCGTAAATTTCCTGCACTGCGCAGTGATTTTGTTTGACTCGTTCTCGGTCGTGTGAACTGCGATTTACGTGACGGTTTTCGCCTCGTGCTCCTGATGCACTGTACTTCATTTCTTATGGAGGACCAAATTCCTGATTCCTACTCCAAAATTCATGAGAATCAGTTGAAGTTAGTTCTATGATTTGAAAAGAGTAAGACCAAGTTATAGTGTGATACTGAATCCTAGAATGTTACTAAGAAAGTAAAATCTTCAAGAATACAAGTAGAACCTTGACATACATGAGAACTTTGTTGATGACCTATTACGGTATATAAGCTTTCAAATTATATCCATTACCCAATTTACGCGTTGAGTTTAACTCTATGACCTAGTTCCAATTGAGAAATCATTCGAGTTTCTCACTTCTTCAAGAAAACTTCCAACTCAAAATTTTACAAAGTGTCCTTTTGAACCCAAAGCCTTATGTGACCGAGAATATAATTGTGACGGTCCGCCAGCCCATATGACCAAAGAAATCTCAAGAGTCGTCATTCGGTCTTCGGACCTAGAGCCCCATTTATTCATCCAAGGAGCATATCGATTCAATCATTGAAAGATGTTATCTTGATGGATGAGACAAGACCTTTTGTAGGTAATCGTGATAATTTCTCCTTGATTTTTTGAAACCATCAAGTATGATAAAAGTTGACTTACCTTGTCACCTAAATACGAATTAGTAAAGCGATAAATGTCGGGCATGAAATAGGTTGACTTATCACAGTCACCTAAAAGTTTCAGATCAGTAAAGTGATAGACATCAAGAAATTATGATGTAAAGAAAATCTCGATGAGACGAGAAATTCTTCCTATGGCACACTGATGTGATGACCCTTGATGGGCTTTACCAAGATTGATGACAGTGAAGTTATGCCTTCATATGACTGTTATGATAACGAAGTTAAGAATAAGATACTCTTTAGCATTAAATGCAAAGAGTAAAAGTAAAGAAAAGTATATGATATCTGTGGGATATGAATTTCCCATATTATGTCATGACGAGAGCGATTACAACTTATCTTTAAGATAGTTGGATGTCCTTGAAACCTCATTAGTAGGTTGGACATGTTTAAAAAGAATAAAGATACATACAAGATATTCTTTTCAAAGAATATATATAAGGAAATGATAGCGTCTCAGACAATAAATCTCCCGCCTTATACCTTAGTCAATGAGATTATGTTTGAGCATAATCGATTCCAAGTAATTAAAACTTAGTTAAACAAAAGAAAATGAGATTGAGAGATCATAATCCTCAAGATTGTGTGAACGACGAGGATAGCCCTAGTATGTGAACTAAGTATGGAGGAAATAACTCCAAAGCCAAGACATGGAAATAAGATGCTTAGAATTTAAGTTATGGAGTGCGAATGTACTACCCTACCAAGCCATATGACAATGATAACGATTCTAGTCCCGAAGTGAGAACCAAGTATAACGAAGTAAGATTAATTTCGGATACCATGCTCAAGAAAATGCATAAAAGTCAAAAATAGCGTAAGAAATTACGAATTATACAATTAGATAGTTCACGATATGACATAAGTTTCGAAATGTTATGACTTGATAAGTAAGGTAATTCCTTGAAGTAAGGAAACGGATTAAGAAATAGATTCATTATTTTGAAATAAATCTTAATACTCTAAGTTATAATGACACGAAACGCTTGTCTTGTGTAACTTAATAGTTAACAAGCAAGATAGCTTCTATAGATCCCGCAAAGGAAATCCAACCAAGAGAACACGGAAGAGATTCACATTGAGGACTTTAAGATAAATCCATTGGAAAGATTATCCCTCACACATTGTGACGATCAAGAAAATGGGATATTAAGTATCTACGACATGGAAATGAAGAAATCATTGAATGTCGAGAAATGGTAAAGATATTTGACATCAAGTAAAAGTACAATACATCCCCAAAGGGACAAAGGATTTTATCTTATGCGAAATTGCATGATGAATCAATAAAAGATTAAGAAGAAATGACTATATCCAAAAAGGATATTACAAACGATGGCGCTAAAGGCCAAGATAAGGATTTCTAGAGAGGAGTTTAAAGTAAGGACATATGAGAAATATATTCCTAAGATCGATAAAGTGAAAAGGGAATTAAGTCATTCATACCGGATTAGGAATGAATGATAGTGATAGAAACATGACGATCTCTAAGATGAGACTCGCTTATGGAAATATATCAATATCAAAGGATAAGTTGATGTAAACCTAACCATGAATGCTATTAGTAAAAGCATAACGATACTAATACCGAGAAGTATAGGGTGAATGAAGTGAAATGTAAGACCATAGCAAGGGAACATAATGTCCCAATGGAAAGACGACAATGACATATGAAATAGACATTTACTAGAATAAATGGAAAGACCGTAGACCAAAGCCTACACCTTGCATCGAAAGCAGACAAACAGTAACCAAAAGGTAGAATATGTATGAGGAAAAATTTCTCGAATAGCCATAAGATTTTGTTCAATTTAGGTGCTTAGCTTTTGACATCGCATGCAGTATGCGTGAAGCGATAGAACCCAACTCGTGGTAAGCGAATCAAGAAAAGAAAATCTCCTTACCTATACGAATTTTGACCATCGCAAATGTTGCTCAAGCTCGAATTGAACCTAGAATCGCCTAAAGTGCTATCCAATGATTTGGATCATTATATCTATGTAGAACGTAGATATAATTTTAGAGACAAGAAGTTTCGAAATGGGCTGTCATTCATGTAATTAGTGACCGGGTCTAGCCTTTTCGTTAGAGGTTTTACACTACGTAATATCAAGACCATCGTTACCTATGCGAATATCTTTAAAGCAATATACGATCAAGATGTAAAACGAAAATGAGTATTAAGATAAGAGTCATGAGTCATCTACGGGCTATATATGTCTTAAAGTGTATAATTCTTTAAGAGATCCTTCTTGTTTAGAAATCCTCCATTTCTTAAATTAAGTCGGTTTATCTAAAAATATCCGCTTACGTATGACAAGAAAAGAGAGTTTAACGGTAGAGAGTTAACCCCAAGGCCTACAAGGTTATAACTCACACTAACATATCGACTCTTTTATTATGAACTAGGTATGGATTCATAACGCTTTAAAGAAATTTTTGCACCTCGGATTTGGATGCTCAGAATTATAAAGTGTCAAATGAGGATGGTACCCAACGACGATCCGTCGGTTAAACAGATCGGAGGAATTTTACAAACGAGGTATCAAAAGAATAATTCCTCCATGAGAAAATTCCAAAGTCCGACGGACTTACGAGATTTGTCAACAAGTTTAAGATACATATAATGCGTGAGGAACGACACCCTCGAGTACTTGTCCCAACCTCGCAAGCTACACAAAGACGGCATAAAGGAATGGTTGTACCATGATGTTCCAAACGCCCACCCACGCCCCGTGCCATCAATGGTACCAGAAAGAGACGAGAAGGCAAAAGGACAAAATCTTATCGCCTCGGGATTAGAGAATTATCGCCCCAACCCAAATGCATACTTTCTCGATAAAAGTAACCCCAACTTATGGTATTGAAGAAGAAACGGGAGCACTTGGACCCCGCCTCGAAAGAGAACAATTATTGAAATATGAAACAAAAGCGTGCTTGGAGAAAGACAAGTTTCAAGGAGAAGCGACTCAAGCGAAGGTCACTCAGAGACCTAGAATCCTAGGATCCTATAAGACTTATATGTAGATAATGGTTTATGATGAAAATGGTGTGATTATAATATGTAAAATAAACGTAGTTTGGAAGAATTTATGAATATGGTGAAGAAGTGCCAAAGTTTTGAGTGTAAAAAGAGCTAGACGCCTTGTAATCGATCATTTCGGTGACCGACCGTAAGTAATGTACGAAAAATCCTCACCGAGGCATTATGATGTAATATTATGTGGTCTTGAAGAATGGTATCCGAAATACGGAAATGAATTGTTCCGTATAAGATATGGTTACTATGAGATAATAGTTACGCCATTCGGACTAACCAATGCACCAACCCTGTTCATGAACCTCAAAAATCGAGTGTTTCATACATACCTAGATAATTTTTATCTCAATCCTCATAGATGATGTTCTTATCTATTCAAAGGACGAGAAAGAACATAAAGAAAATCGAAGGTCATCTTACGACTTTTAATAGCCAGCGACTTTTGCAAATACGCTTTTGTAAATTTCGGCTTAAAAGAGAAATATTCCTCAGGCACATAGTGTCTTTAGAAGAAAACAATGTAGATCTGACAAAGGACAAAACAATTAAAGATGAAAGACGTCAATGACCTAAAATAAAATCAGGAATTTTATAGATTGATTAACTACTATTAGAGATCCATTAAGAACTCTCTAAGGTAACAAGACCAATAAGATAGTTACCCCAAAATAGAGTCACAATTCTCACGGATTAATAAAAGTAAGGCTATGTATTAATATGAGATAAATAATAACTTATGTGTCACGATGACTAAGGCCACATGAACAGAATTTCCCAACTCATGACTTGAAATAGTGACAGAATCTGATTTAAGAAAAAGGATCGTCGAGAGACAAAGGATGGAGGAAAAGTTAGAAAAGATCCGAGAAAGGGTAAGGACTGGAGGATTTAAGAATTTCCAAGAGGCGTCAGACAACGCCTTATCGTCTGAAGGAAGAATGTGCGTTCCAGACGACGCAAAACTTCAAAATAAAATAATGAGTGAGGCTCACGATACACCCTATGCCGCTCACCCAGATAGTACTAAGATGTACCAAGACCTGAAAGAAAAGTTTTGGTGGGAAGGCATGAAACGAGACATAGCTTCTTTCGTAGAACACTGTCTTGTTTGCCAGCAAATGAAAGCGTTACACCAACGTCCATACGGAAAGTTTCAGCCGTTGGAAATACCCGAGTGGAAATGGGATGAAATAACGATGTACTTCGTTACGAACTTACCCAAATCAAAAAGAGGGAACACCACTATATTGGTAATTGTTGATAGACTCACCAAGAGTGCTCACTTCCTACCAATCCAAAGTACTTATGGATCGACAAGTTAGCCCGGTTGTATGTAAAGGAAATTATCGACTTCACTGAGTGCCAAAATCTATTACCTCCGATAGTAATGTAGTATAAATACCAAAGTCTTGGAAATTTCACTCTTATATCAATAAATTAAGAACCCTTCACAATTTACAAAAGTTTGAATTTATTCTTCGAGCAAAGAACTTGGATACAAGATAGGAAAGATGGCACGAATCAGTAAAAGATTATAAATGTGATAAATGATCACCTATGAACGGTTAATGTAGAATTTAATGCCTAAGATATAAAATTCAGTCTAAATTATGGTATGTCCTTATAGAAAAGGAAAACTCATCAGAAAAGTTAAGAAAACGAGAGCGTAAATAGTCGGAAATCAAGGATGAATGTAAGTAGTATTCCCACAACCAAGGTGAAATATGACTAAAAGAGAAAATGAAGATGGGAATAGAATGCAAATTAAAATAAGGAATGAAGAGCTAAAGGATATTTTAAGGAGCACTAGACAAGTGTTATATTGTCAAGAGATAGATATATACATATATTCCCAAGCAATAATAAGCTTAGAAATAAAACCAAGAATGAATTTCATGATCCTTCTCATACTGCCAACCAGGCATTATTAAGATGTATTATGATTTACAAGAAAAGTTAGATAGCAAGGAATGAATGAGATATAACCATACTTGTCGGCAAAGTCTCGGTTACCAATAAGTAAAGGCATTGTATCAAAGGCCTTATAAGAGAGTATAATCTCTAGAACTCGCATTTAATGAAAATAGAATGATATAGAAATAGATCTTACTGACATTTTACCAAAGTCATAAAGAAGTTGCACTACTATATGGCTAATAGTGGATTGACTTCGCCAATTATGTTTTGTCTCCGCCAATTCGTATGACTCGTAGATCCAATAAGTTAACTCGGTTATACAAAAGGAAATTTTATATTTACAAGGAGTACCAAACCTATCGGTTCAGATAGAGACTTGAAGAGTACCCTAGATTTTGAACTAACTCATAAAAGGAGTTAGATACGAGATTGAGCCTTAACATAAATGTCCACCACGAGCGGAAGAGCGATCAAAGGACAATATGAATGTTTAAGGATACGATAGAACACAAGTGTTAAACCAAGATGCAAGTGAGAACGTGTTGTACCACTTAGTAAGTTTACGTACGACCATAGCTACCAAATAACGATCAATGTAGCCTTATGAGGCGTATAGCGAAAAGAAGTGTTGACCACCACTTTATTGGAACAAAGTAGGTGATCAAAGGTATAAAATCCTGACGTTGTAAATGAAACGATTAAGATATCTACCAACGAGGCAAGGAATAAGAAAAGCTTAGGACAGACAAAAGTCTTACGGCTGATACGCGTAACCCGAACTGCATTCTCGAATGCGAATTAAAGTTTCTTAAGATTTCTCCATCTAGAGGAATTATAAGTTTAGATACAAGAATGTTGAGATCACGTTTATAGAACCTTATGAACTCACGAGCTCCTAGAAATGATAGCCCAAGAGTTTATAGCTCGGTACTTCCACCACATTTGGGGAAAGTACGAAATGTTTTCCTCATGTCGCAGCTTAAGGAAATACGAAAATGACCCAATTCACGAAACCAACATGATGATGTGACCTGACCGGATTGGTTATGATGAAAATCGATTACAATTTGATCGCATTTATTCAACGAAAAGAAGCAGTTTGGGCTTATAATAAAAGTCCAATGGAAGAACCATGGACGAAAGAAAAGCACATAGAAAGTTATGATGTTATGATGTTAAGATACCCATACTTTATGAGGTATGCAAATTTCGGACTGAAATTTTTAAGTGGGTAGATGTAATACCCGCAATTAGACGCCTAATTACGGTATTTAAAACCCGTAAATTAGAACATGAGATGATTCAATCCATAAGATATCGAATAATGATTTCGATTATTCTAAGGAATGAATTCCTATTTTATATTCAGAGAATTGTGAATTAAGAAATAAAAGTATATGAAGTATATCGACAAGATTATTTTAACGCCGATCACGATCGATAGTTAAAATTATGATATTTTCTAAGCAATTGCTTAGAATTAAATTCCATTATTAATGGAATAATGTAATAAAGTGATGAGCACCATTTCGAGATGAGTCGATAATGAACGCTTTGCAACGTTTTCAAACGCTAACGCTTTGAGATGAAAGCAAGCGTTTAATCGATCAAGAAATTATAGGAATTAATTTCCTATGATTAGTATATGTAATTACAGTATTATTAAGCATTAAATCCATGCTAGATCAACAAGAATTGAGAGTGACCATTTTCAAACGCTCGAAACCCTAATTTTAACTCGATTTTATCGCATAAAATGATGCCATTAATTTATCCTATGATATTATTTATCATCTAAACTATATGTCATAACATATATCAATGTTTGGCATGGAAAATAAAATTTGGACCCTTTGGCATAGTGTAAAAGCCAAAACTATACACCTATGTATACAAGTTTATCTTGTTGATTTTTCCTATTGCATGTATCTACTATATGACAATTGGATTAATTATATCCTAACTACACTATAAAAATCTGATATATATACATATATATGTGTAATTTTCTGCATGTGTGTAGGTGTCAATTTGAATGTGTAAAGGTGACAATTGTCACCCATAAGCACCCATAAGCACCCACAAGAACCCCACTACCACCTACACCACTTCAGCCATTCTCTACCACCACAACCCCCAATTCAGATACAGCCGTCCCTTTCTCCTCCTCTCTCAAAATCTGCAAGGAGTTGAGAGCTCTCCCCACTCATTCCACATCTCGGCAACAATCAAGCTCCCCAAAGAGGACAGCCTAGTCCACTCGCCCATTCCTCTCGATTCCTTGACTAAGGTAAATGCCCCTCCTTAAATCCTAGGATGATCGATTCTTACACATGCATAGATGTTCATATGCTTATTATGATAGGTATAAGCTATGTATATGATTGCATGTTGTTTTAATAAGTAGATTCAAGACTTTTGATCATTGCATGTTGATTTCTGGACGAACAGAAACTTCACGAATTTATTTGACTAAGTTTCAGTGGTCCGATGATTGTGAATTTTGATATGTTGAAATTATATGTGTCTAGTATTCCTCTGTAAAATTTCAAGTCCATCCAACTTGATTTGCTATTTTAATTGTATTTATCAAAAACACTGCACAAATATGCGAAATCGCCGTGTTTATCACCCATAGTGCGTGGCTTTCGTTTTAAGTTTGATAATGATAAAACTCTAAAATTTGGCAGAAACATCATTCAGCATGTCTGAAGATTCCTGTAAATTTTCAGAATTTTCTAAAAATCTTTACTATTTATTCCAGATTTTACAAATTAACTGCACAAAACTGTCACGGGATTGATAGCTTGTGGTAAAACATTTTATCTCCCAATCTATGGTGAATCATTGAGTGAGGCTTTTCTGGATAAAACTAGACTTAAGTGGCTTTTCAATATGATTGGTTTCATTTCCAGATTCCTTATAATGAACTCACGGTGAATTTTAAAGTTGATACATTACAGTAAGTTGTTTTGGACAAACTGCCTTAGAAAATTTCTATGTTAATAGGCTGAGTATGACTTTTACGTGAGGTGTTCAAGCCATTTGTAGTCCGATTTGGACTTGGGTTTCTTCATAAGAAATGTTCCCACCATGTCTAGTTATGATCTGGAAAGTTTGATCCCAAACCAAGTTTTATAGGTATACTATCGACCCAAAGTCACCTACTGGAAACTGTCCATTTCAACTAGTCAACTTTGGACTTATTTATTTCTCGATGAGTTAGATATTTCCAGTATGGTCTTCATGACATATGTAGTACTTGTTACAAGGTTTCTAAATTGGTAGCCTGCAGCCATTTTGGCATTGCAGTCAAAAGTTACGAGCCTCGCAAAACCCCTCGTCGTTAAGCTAAAACTGAAAATTCTGAAAATTTTCTAAGTATAGAAGTCAGTTTGAGTTGCCCACTTTGAGACCCTATATCTTCAGAACCACGACTCATTTGGATTTAATTCTTCTTAGAACTTGTAGTACATGTTTAGAGGTTTCCAGAATGTATCTTTGTGCGACCATACGTATTCTGAATCGAGAGTTATGGGTCGTCAAAGTGCGTACTTGGGTTGTTTCAAGCTGTTTTTGCTGAAATTAAACACTTGAAATTTGACTATGTTGGAACCCCTATGTGAAGTATGCCTTATGTGACTAATATGCTATTAATCGATGCATTCATTATGTTATGTCGCAAGGCATATAGAGCATTATAAGATGTACGAATTATGATAAAACATCATGATACGATATTTTCACAAAGCATACCTTAACGTGAAATATTTGACTAGGTTACCATGACAATGAGTGTATATCATACCATGATATACACTAAAATAGAAATATGGGTTCTAAGACCCAATGGATTTTCCAGCTCCAAAACCTCAAGGCCAAGAATAGATAGTTAAAGCTAGGACTTACACCAAGAAATGGGATTAAGCGATCGACCAGTGGGCTTTACTCTACTCAAGAATAAAATGCTTCAAATATTTATTTACGATGCTTATTTCAAGCTGTTGTTAAATGTTTACAAGATTACCCGCCAAAAATGTTTATATTTTGTGTATGTATCCTATCCATGAGATGTTATGAAATGTTATGAATGTTGTTGTTGCTCCCAACTTATGAATGAAATCGATATCGGATCCTATCCGGAAGGACAATACCGCTAGATTAACGGTACACTAGGTGATGCTGTAAGGACACCACGGCGTCACGGCGTAGAGGAGGCCTCTTCACGACGCTCGACTATGATGTTATGATGAATGATGATAGATATGGATCATACACACAAGAAAATGCCGCCAGGATGATTTTTATGAATCGATAAATGTTTTAGTAAGCACAAGGCATTTTCAACTAAAACCCTTGTGTCTTACCATGATGTTATGTAATTCAAATGATAAAATATTTTGCATGAGTCCACCGAGTGTATTTCGTACTCACCTGCATGTTTGTTTTTAAATGTGCAGGGAGTGTATGATGGATGGAGTAGTTGAGAATAGGATTATTGTCATTAAAGTTTATACCTTGATAGTACATCGTCATATGTACTTATCACATGTTTTCAGCAAGAACCTAAATTTATGTACTAAAGTCAAAGAATATACTTGACATATGTTTACAGCTTTATTGTTAAAAGAATCTTCCTTTATAATTATCCCGTTAGAGTTATAGTCCCTGTTAACTGCATTAGATTGTCTGTGACATTTGATTTGTGCACATGTTGTGATTTAATTATTTTCATGACATGTATTATATATCTATGACCTATACTATGATTAATACATTGTATTAGGATAGAATAAAAATTAAACAACCCTTTAAACCCATACATGCTACTGCTACACCATTAAAACAAGGCATGAGATTTACTTTTATTTGACCAATGCATGGACACCCTTTACACTAGCCTAATGATCACTACACCCTCATCATGGGGTCAGATTCACCCCATTGATAAGTGTGATGTGGTGCCGTGATGAGGAGATAGCGGTAGGGACTCTTCCTTCACCCCATTTCCAATATACTCCTCACCCCTCTCATTCACTCCATTTTCTCTCCAAACTCAGCAAAAACCGAGAACCCCTCCCATTTCTAAAAAATCAGAGCTCCTCCTTCCATTCTTCTCTCTTCTTCATCCTCCTTCCCAACTTTGATCCTTAGACTTTGTTCTGTGAACCTATAGCACCTAAGGTAAATATGGACCCTAAGTACCTAATACATCTTCTCTTTGTTCAAAAGAAAATCGAGCATGTCCTTATGTGTATATATATGTTCGAATGTTTATGTATGTGTATATATGTGTTTAAATGTTTTTATGTAGAGATATGTGCTTATATTTTGTTCATGATGCTTTTATTTGTAAAAATATGAGGTTATATGCTTGAATGAACATATACTTGGTATATGGAATTTTCGAATGAAACTAGTGATACATAGGATTTTCAACCCTAGCTTATTGAAAAATAATTTTCAAAATTATTTAAAATATTCATAGGATGACCGATTGCTCTCACATATATTTTGGTGATGGATTATTGATCTATGATATGTTTAGAGTCCATGGTTTTGATTTGAAATTTTTGAAAACCCTAGCCTTTTTTTTTAAGGAATCGAGAGCAATGTGTACATGAATGTTGGTATATGATTTTATTTTGATCATCCAATGATATATTAATACTTTAGTATATTATTTATGTATTGTAAGATTTTGTTGAATTTTGAAATCAAATACTAAATTAAATCAAAAACCAAGAGCTATCTCAATAATGATGATTTAATTGGTTTTATAATGTTTTAATGTTATAATGTTGTATTATGGTGTATAAACATAGTGTATAATTATTAGAATTTTGGAAATCAAACACTAATTTAAATCAAAACCGAGAGCACTATGTGCATAAGGTGATGATTTAATTGGTTTTGATGATTAAATGATGTTATATTGTTATACTATAGTATATAAGCATAGTATATAATTGTTGAATTTTTGAAAACCAAAAACCAAAAATAATCAAAAGCCAGAGCTTATAAGCTCATATGGTGATGATTTCAATTGGTTTGGTTGATATTATGATGTTACAATGTTATAATATAATGTTTAATCATGTTATGATTTAATTAGAATTTTAGAAATTGTTTGTTAATTATTGGGTAATTAAATCAAAATACCGTGAATATTACTATATATTGTGAATGAATGGTTATGATGAACTATAGGTTATATTAATGATATATATTGATGTTGGGATGTTATACTATGTGTATATCAATTTTGAAAATTTTGGATAATTATTCCATATTATATGGAATTATCGAATTATATATATGTAAATATACTAATAAATGACAAACAATATCTAATGGATTTTATAAATTCATATTCTGACCATAATGTATAGTAATACAATATTAATTTAGAAAAATTTCAAAAGTCATTTAGTATTTTTAACTTAATTATCGAGATTTTCGATAATTAATAAGGATATTAAACCTTTAATTCACTTTATTAATAAAATATATGTCTAATTAATATTCTGGATATATTTGAATTTTATAAAATTTTATAAACATAGATTGCTATGTTTGAGACAAACGCTTATTTAATAACGCTTAAATCGAAAATACTGCTTTTAATTATTAAAAGGATTACTATGTAAATCATTTATAAGTCCTTCGATTTACGGATAAATCAAGAAATGGGACTTTACGATTTTTAATCGATCGAATTTCGATTTATAAAATAAAATGGTAAGAAATTACTATTGAAAGTCAAAATTGTCGACTTTTGTCGATGAGTCGACTTCCTCGACTTTTAAAGTCAAACGACGATTATATCGCTCAATATATACGCCAATACGCTGAAGATGTACTAATTGAGTATAAACCATTAGTAAGAAAAGATTTCACAAATAAAACCTTATATCGAGAAACGGTTCATACGCTAAAACGCTTAAACCCAAGTAAAACCGAATATAGAACATATCTCGAGGAACGAGAACAATTCAATGAATAACGATTTAAAAGCATATGAATTCATTGAGAAATTCACTTACATCGATATAAGATATCGGGTTATCTTAGCTGAAAGTCTCGAGACTCGAGCGATGTACTAAAACCTCGCCAGAAAGCGTGGACGCAAACGCGCGATCGATACCACGATTTAACAAACCTAGACTCGATTTACAACGAACCATAGTCCAGT